>MU270029.1:682387-735610 GCA_021432635.1 Thozetella sp. PMI_491
CTTCCTTGGCGGTCACCGAACGCCGTGTTGGGTGACCCACCCTCCCCCCAAATCTCGGTAGCTTGGGACCTACCGTCCCTGCATCGATCGGCATCCGTTGAAGGTGTCATCCTGACGGGAAGGGCCTCCGATTAGTCGGGCGCGTAAGCAAGCGAGGGCGGGCCGGCAGCAGCTCTCGTTCGGCGGCTTACCAGTGGGCATATGCAAGCCCCTCCATTCCCCTTTTCCCTCTCGGCCTGCCGAGCGCGCTCTAATGCGGGTTTTTGGCTGCCTGCGGTCGGGGGTTTCGCTGGGGGAAGGGGGGAGGGTGACTGACTAAGGCCGTTGATAGTAGAAACCTGCAGCGTGTTACTCGTCTGGCCCCGATCGAACCGCGCTCGGATCCAAGAAATGATCACTGCCCACCCCCTTGGTCTTGGTCCATTGCTGGATACGTCAGCAGTTCGCTCATGGGACTCAGGCTCTCGTCCTGGCCCGCCATCGAGGACGACGCCACGAAGGACGACGACGGTGACGGCGTCTCCCAGTAGAGGTCCTCGACAGATGCTGTGTCACGATTCAAAAAGTCAGCTAAAACGGCACCCCCGAAACAAAGTTTAGGCCAGTCTGCACCACGACCACTGGGGAAGGGGGAGGGGGCAGCAGCAGTCCCATTCCCCCCCGTCCCCCCCGTCCCCCCCCCTTCAGAGGTCGTTCCCCCCTCCAAATTCGCTCCCCAACTTCCGCTTCGGAGACCGAAAGAAAACGTACCCTGGTCCTCGAGGCTGTCATCTGCGGTGATGGACCCCTTCTTGATCGCCCGTTTCTCGAATCGGACAATGTCCTTAGGGTCGACGATCCTGCCGCGCAAGGTGAAGAGAGTGTCCTTTGGCGGATCTTCCCGTTCTCTGCGGCGCTTCGTCTTGATCATGGCCAAATATTCGGAGCCCTTGATGTATTTGGTGTCTAGGTTCCACTTCTTGATCTGGGTCTTGTACTGCTTTTCCCTGCGAACGCAAATGCATGCGTCCAATTAGCGGCCAGTCGACACCGGGCCCCGGGGGGCGGCGGCGACTCGGAGCGCCGCCAGGGCCTTGGGTTGGGCTGGGTTTAGGGGGGGAAGAGGGCAAAGAGGCATCTCTTTATCTTACGTTGCTTTGAAGTAATGCTGGTTCTCCATCTCCTTCATGACATCCTTGAGCTTCATGCTGCTGTAGAGATGGGTAATTGCATCCCGGTATGCCTCCCAGTCCTCCGGCCTTGTGGGCCGGAACATGCTGGCTCGGCGGTCTTTGGTCACTCTCTTCGGTCCGTTTCTGCAGCTGTTGCCGCTGTATTGGGTGCGCCCAGGGGTCGCGCCTAGGCTGGTTCGGACACCGAAGCACCGCTGCGATGGGAGCGTGGGGAGGCTTCGTTAGTGGGCTTCTAGAAGAGCAATAGAAGGCCGGGAGCGCCGGGAGGAACGTAGTATTGGGTTGTTTCCAGAAGCCAGAGATGCAGGGACGAGATCGAAGGAGCCCCCAACTTATACATACTACAGGCCCAGACCCAGCCCATAAGCAAGCCAGGCAGGAGGACAGCTCTGAGGTTTAATGTGTGTGCTTGGGGAAGGGGTTAAGCTGGCCCAGGTCCTGTGCGCGCGGAGCGTGGTGGGGGCCGGGTGCCATGCCAGGTCCTCTTCTCTCTCTCTCTTTTCTCTCTCTCTCTCCTCTCCGCCTTGCCTGCCTACCTGGCACCCCTTACGCCATTACCTTACCTTACGCCCCCCCCCCCCCCCTCTTCTTCCTTCTTCCCCCCCCTCCTCGCCTCCCACAGCCCACTACCCACTGGGGCGCGCCCTCGTCTTAGGGCTCCCTAGGCCTCCTACCGCAACACAACACCCGGCCGCGCTCGAACAACCCACCGTACCGTCTGCTGGCATTCCCACCACAAGTGCCTCGCAGAAAAGCCCAGAGGTGTCCAACTAAGGCCCGCGTGGGGCCCGTTGGGGTCAGAGTCAGACGGGGGTTGTGGCTATCCTTGTAAGCGGCTTCCCCAATGCCCGTTGGCCTCGAGCGAGCCAATTGACGGCTCCGCACAAGTTCCCAGCAGCATCACACCTTCCTCGGACAAGCCCTAGGGCTTCGGGCAAGAAGAAGAGGGAGGGATTCGTGGCTCGAACCGCACTAGGGATCCTTTGGGCTGCAAGTGAAGTGGGCGGCATCGCGATTCTCGAACACATCGCCTTCTTGCCGGGGCGCTGCGGGCGCTGCGGGCACAGTGCCGGCCCACCCCCCCCTCCGCATCGAAGGATCGCAGCATGCGCTCACAGCGTCGCACTCTGCTACCTGCTGCTTCTACCTCTAATGCTTTGTTCTTCTTCCCCTGCTACGGCGTCTTCACTTAGGCACTCTTATGCCCGTCGCCCTAGTTCCCCGGGGGGAGAGGAGGGGGGCCGGAAGGGGGCGGGATTTCTGCTGGTCCGCTGTGCAGCGGACGTTACACCCATCGCATCGTTTAGCAGGCCCTGTCTATGGGTACCACATATAGTTACACATCGTTTTTTTTTGGCGCGCTCAACAATCCAACTACCCTAGCCTTTCGCTGCAACCCACACCACGCATTAGAGCCCTAGGAGCAAGGGAAGGGCAGCAGTGGAGGAGGAGAGGAGCCAAGGGAGCAATAAGAGGGAAAACGCAGCGCCCCGGTACCGGGCGCCGAGCACCGATCACCGACCGCGTCGGGGAGCAGGGAGGAGGAAGAGAGTGTAGAAGGAGAAAGAGGGGTGCGCGAGGCGCGGAAGGTTTTCTTTTTGCGAGGCGCCGCCCCAGAGTATGGTCGGTTCCAGGCCGAGTTCGCCATCTATTGCCGCCGCAGCGCGCGTATTTTGCGGCTTTGGGGGAGGGGGGGGGTGCTTCGTGCACCCACACACACACACTGGGCAAATAAAATGCCGCCTGACGAGACAAAAGACGGCTCGGATTAGGCAAACACTTTTTTTTTCTTTTTGTCTTGGGGTTTTTTACCTCGTACGCCTGCTCGACCCTCTACTGGTCATGTACGAGGCCCCTTTGCAAGCCAAGTGCGTCAATCTGCATTGGACTTTCATGGGACTCTGCAGGCTAGACCTGCACCTTGTGCCAGTCCTGCACCTGGCGTCGCAATGTGGCCCACTGGGCGGCTCAGGTCGTCCCTAAAACGGATGATTGGCCCTCCCACCGCCTTGATCCAAACGGCGGCCGCACGCCCCTCCCCATGCCCCCCTTCCTCGTCCGCTTGCCCCTTTGTGCACTAAGCTCCTGTGCGTGATGGGTAGTTAGGTACAGCGGCTAAGGTATTCTGCATCGTATCGTGCTGTACTGTGCTGAGCACATCCTCGTACAGCCGCATCCCGCCTCTGCAGACTCAGTCTCGACTCCTCCCACCAGGGATTTAACACACACGGATACACACACCGCACACCTCAGCCCACCAGCCGGCTGTCCGGGCACGGGCGGAGGTGCCGGGGGCCTCGTTGCGTTGCAATATTTGAATCAGATGACAATCCTTCTAGGCTACTCAATTTAGACGCGATAAATACAAGACCAGGTCCCAGACAGGCGCCAATAGCGCCGTCTCAGCGCCATAGTACATACGTACATGTCCATCACCACTTACCCTCCCCCACAGCCTAGGAAACGGGGGGGCGCAGAAACGTGGCAGCCCGTCACGTCTGGGACCCGGAACCAACCTAAGCTCCGTAGCCGAGAGCGCCAGGGAGGGATCGCGAAGGAGGGGGAGGGGCAACCGAGTGGGAGGAGACGATGGAGGAGGGGGGCGAAAGGGGGGGGGTTAGAGCGAAGCAGACCATAAAGGGGGGGGGGGGCGGTCGGAGGGGAGGAGTGGAGTCGGGACCAGCTGAGCCAAAAACATTCCGAACGCCTCTCTATCGGCGTGTCGCCGGTGAGAGGACATTTAAGGATATACTGACTTTCTCGACCTTGTGAACAGACGCCGTGGTCAAGAGGCAGGAAACATAGACCCCCCCGCCCCAGCCCCGTAGAGCTGGGGGTTAGGTTTGCCTCGCGAGATGGAGGGCTTGCTATGTCGCATTGCTTGCTCCACGGGCACGGGAGGGAGGGCGGACGAGGACTCTCACAGGTCCACGTCGATCCAGTCAGGAACAAGGACGTTGAGACCCGTTCCCGACGGCCCTAGGATGCCTACGCTACCTTCATGACTAGGGTTCCACAGAGCGTGCCTCCCTCGTCCTCCCCATACAAGCCGGTAGGAGCTGTGTGCATGGCGTGGGTATGGAATCTCCCGAGGGGGGAGGGGCGGTGTTGAGCGGGGGACTTTGACCTCTTTTGAACTCTTGGCCATGTGCAGCGTCCAGTGACCTCGTATCAGCACCAGAGAAGACAGTGTCCGTTCTGCACTGGGCAAAACCGCATCTTCTCTGGAAGGGGAAAAGTCGTGGGCGCGCATGGGATCCTCCTCCTGGACGGGGCAAAGCCTGCTTGGAAACGAACGGACGAAGAGGGGGGCTGGAGGGCGCGTCCGCTCGTCGGATGGTCGGCCAGCCGCCCCCCAGCCCATGGTGCTCTCTTCTCGGGCGACAACCGGACCCGGTGGAAAGAGGGGGTGGTGCAGCAGCAGCATGCCATGGGCGCGCGCGAGCGAGCGCAGAGAGGCACGGGTCGTGCGCGGGAGCACCCTCGTTCGACCCGTCCGTCACTCCTCCGGGCTAGTGCGCGACGAATCAGCCGGCGACTGGCGCCAGCACGACCTTTTCAGGCGGCATGGATTCCTGGGCACGGCGCGAACGGGAACCAAGGGAAGCGAGTCGCACTTCGCACCAACAAGCTGGATAGCGCGGTTCGAGTGGTATTGGGAAGAACCACCGCCCTGTTGGTCCCTCTCCTCGTAATGACGGCAGGATGGGGGTAAACAGATTCTCGGGGAAGCGTGGCGATGCATGGACCTCCCAGGCTGGGGCCGGGGGGGGGTTGCGATCCAACTCGGCCGAGAGATGGTGGCAAAGTCTCTCGCTATATTCGGCCTTCAGGTCGGGTTTGTTGAGAAGCGAGTTGGCCTACCAGCATCATGGATCCTGCTGCGATCTCCCCCTGCGAGGGCCATGGCATCATTCTCCTCCCATGTTGTCGCGGAGGGTAAAGGCCACGTTCCGGGGGGCGGGCCGCAAATATCCTCCAGGCACCCAAGATCTGGGGGTCGTGCTCGAGGAACACGGCCCTAAAGCTGGGCATGGCGAACAAAATAGAGGCGACTAGACGCGTTTCAAACAGGTATAACCCCCCAAATAGCGTCGTCGTGCCGTGGGGACCATTCGCTAACGACACAAGTACGAAGCCAGAAGACGCAGGGCTCAAGCCACGGTGAGGTGAGGGGAAAGAGAGGGGGCAGGCAGGTCCTTGCCAGGTCTGCAGGAGGCGATATGCTACGCTTCGACCTCCATACGCCTCCCACACACCTTGCCGCTGTTGGCTATCTCTGGTCTTGGCCGTGTGACGCCAGCGACAGTGACAGTGCCCGGCAGCGAGAGGGGCATGGAGATAAGCCTTCTCAGATGTCGTATCACCTGGACATCCCAGGCGCACCCCCTTAGGATGGCTGACTGGCTCCTTGGTCTTGGCCGCGACGTTGGGGCGGTTGCTTATCCGAGACGACACCGCCGTAGTGAGCCGCTATCCTTTGGCCAAAAGGGGTGATATATGATGCCAGCGGAGAGCAATCTTGGCCTCACGAGCTTCAAATCCGGAACTCCCCTTCCTCTGCCCCCCTGCGCTTGTGTCGCGGGACTTTTGGCCTGGGGGCCTTGCTTCTGGCATCACGGATGATTTGGGCTCGCACAGCTGCGGCACCGCGCTCATCAGGGACGAATCGCTCGCCCAGGCGAAGAGCCCTCACTGGACGAGTGCTGAGGGGAGGCCTCGGGTTGGGGTCTTGCCCCGACAATCATTAACATTCATAGCACGGCGGCGGGTGCCAACAACTGATTGGGTGCTTCCCGCGCAGTGCTTAGTATATTAAGCCGCAGAAGCTCTCATCCAGTCATCCGCGCGTAGGAGCGTGGATGATTACATAATCTATTTACTCGACTCAGGGGCTCTGCGCCTCGAGGGTAAGGTATTTTGGGCGCATCGCGGGTACGACATGGCCTTGGGAGCCGACTGGAACGCCAAAAGCCCAAATCGCGTATTGTCCCAAATCCGAGGGTTCTGACCAACGGGGCTTACGCGCAGCATCTCACATAGGGCAGCGGGTAGGATCCCGCGGGATTCGGAACCTTCCATGAGATCTCGGGCGAGTCTCTCGGGCGAAGCTTACCGGAGTGGCGAACAACCAATGTACCAGAGGGCACTGGGCGACCAGCCTCCGTCATCTTATACTTGGTCCTCAGCGGGCTGAGGGCGACTGCCGCCGCAAGGCGCGAGGGCGCGAGGGGGGAAAGGGAGGGGGCGTGTGCTGGTCCTATCGACTTCGCACATGCTGAGACCGTGTGCATCAGCAGTCCGAGGAACCCAGAGCAGTCTGCTCGAGAACTAGGCCGCGGTGGGAAGTGAAACGTGCGGAGCAGAGAGACCCGATAACGTGCCCGACCATTCAGGTGTTCAGCTCCCAAATTTAACCTTGTTAGCGGAAGCGGGCATGCAAGTCAGGCGGCCATGCACGTTGCCTTGCGAGGCGTGGGTATCCACGAAGATCAGACCGTCTTGGGACTCTTTCCCCCATTCTACTTCTATTGCATATGCGCCGCCTCCTCATCGTCACGTTGGGCGTGCAACCGCGGCCTCAACCGCCCTGGATCCCCATGTTTCACCCCCCGTGACTCCCAGAATAATCTTCCGCGTGGCGACCACAAGGCCTCCACATGGGCGGGTTGCGTAGGCAGCATCTATTTGAAAACACCGCCTGCGGGCGACTCGCCACGGGCCCGTGCAGGTGGCGACTTCTTGCGACGAACCCGGCAGATGGCGCATCCCGGGACGGGCTAAGAGCCAACATTCTGACGGGAGGAAGAAACGATGTTACTGCTCTCATCTAAAGTCGACGCTTCGTCGGCGCGTCGGCGCGAAACGGTCCCGACCAGGAAGGAAGACTGGAGCCCTTTTTAGGATTCTTCTGTTCTTGGGGCTCATCAGGCCAGATCTAATCTCGTCCGAGGCCAATATTGTGACATATCGATGAGGCTAGGTACATGCGAGCCTTCGGATCGTCATAACCGCAGCCCAGGCCTGGATAGGGCGCTGAGGTTGTCGGACGTCGACTTGTGTGGCACAGCCGAGCCCCGACCCACTTTCGTTACACACACGTTCGAAGCGCACACCCTATACTACGTCAACGGCTAATCAACATCCGATGTAACCATATCTCCTGCGACGTCCTCCGCTGCGCTGGGTTTAATTCGTTGCCTAGCCGGTTTTCTGGTGCGAAGCATTATCTAAGAAACCGTCAACCAACGGACCGTGCATTAGTCAACGAGGCCACTTGGAGCGCATTAGTGGTAATGTTGCAAACTAAGCTTCGTCCCGCGCATCTCGCAGCCGCGCTCGAGCCACGGGACTCCGCCATGTTGCTGCTGGGGTCGCATCTTCATTATCTGAGTTCGCGTCGCGAGCTGGCTTAGGCTGACGATCCTTAGCCCTCGCCGCCGCACGAGGCCTCGGGGAACGGGGTTGGGGACATGGAATTCCGACGACCACGAACGAACGGAGACTCATCCACTGCCCATCCGTCTTTCAGTCTCTGTTCCTCTTTTTTTTTTCTCTCTTACATTTTTCTGAGATCAAGGATGGTTTGAAAACCATATACCTCGATGCCATGCTGAAACTATGGCTCATTGCTGAAAAACAACCAAACTTCGGTAGGAAGTTGATGAGACTCCTCAACACCAAGCACCCATACAGTTTCATATGCTAACATATAACAGATTACATACGGGTTGCCGACATGACACGCAAAGCTAAACTTTCTGTTTGAAAGCAGTCCCGGCCCCTGCCCGGTCCCGGCTCGCCGGCGGAGTGCTATCAGGATGAGGAACAAATATCAAAGGCCGAAAGGGGAGACCTTCTGAGATGCTTCCCGGTGCCCAGGCATTTGTCGGGCCAAGAGTTTGCAAGATACGGACAAATATTTGCGGTCGCTTCACTGACTTGAACCCTTCGAGTTCTTGCCAGTGCTGGACTTGCAGCGCCTATACTTTTACACACGCGTCCAATTCAAATTGAACTTAGATCTGTCATCCCAGGATGCGCCAACAGTTAAAGTGGCACTCCGACACAACATCATCGGTCCCTTAACTCCACGCTGGTAATTCCATCCAAAATCAAAAACGTTTCGAAGTACAACGTTAGAATTGTCGAAGCTGCTCTTGGGCAAGTCGAATGGTCTCCCGGTCAGGAACTTTGGAATGCCTTGTTTGGCTGCAAGACACTTTTGATTATAGAGCCTTCAAATAGGCAAGTATGGAGTGCTAATTAAGAGTGTTGGGTCTCTTTGATTAAACAACAGCCTGTCTTGTCTCAACGAATGACGGAGCTCATTCAATGACCACAGATTGTATCCAACCTTGTTATTCGGCCTCAGCAGACTGTCAGCGCTCTCACTCAATCCGAAGGGACATTCCGTGGACGATCCGAAGAATACGAATCATCCTGTGTTTATCTCTCTCAGGTCCACAGCCGATGAAGCTGCAGGTTCGTTATCAGTTTGACTCTCTGTCCTGGGAGAATCTCACTAGCCTGGGCTGTCTAAATGCTAACTGAATATTAAACGAGACCATAAAAATGAAATCCATAGCTGTTGTCCCTTGAACCATAACGAATCCTGTGGCAAGGGCCTCCCTTCGGCAGCTCGTTAGAACGATACCGTAATCCAGGTCGTCCGACCCGGCGATCTGCAATTCTCCACAGCATTTTGGGAGTCGTAAGCTGACAAGCAGGTCCGGAGTACATGTGACGCACCGGCCAGCTACGCTTGCAGCAAAAGGCAAGGTCAGGACACGTAGGGTGGGTAGCTACGTAGTTTGGTGCTTCCAGGCGCCGGGTAACACAAAGAGAAGAGAGCAAGCGGCAAGCGGCAGCCGTGGAAGGAGGGCTATGTCGAGGCAGCAGAACTCCCCTCCCAAAATGCAATATGTTGCCTGCCTGTCTGCCATGCATTAGACTGCTAGGGCTCCACCGCGGAGGTCCGCTCTAGTTCACGAGCTGTGCTTGTCGAACGCGGCTAGACCAATCCGAGTATCGCACGGGAGGCCCGGGCATGTGTAGATTCTTGGCACGGAACGGGCTGCACCCGGATGGTGGCTGCGGACATGTCGCCCCATCTGTTATCGAACCCACCCGTCCTCGCGCGGGAAAATTTCCCCTCCTGTCGCAGCCTATCTGGTTACCTCTAGGCAACTAGGTCGTGCGCCCACCTGCACAATCGTCACAGCTGCTATGCCTCGCACGCTTTAGTGCTTGAGAAAAGGGGGGGCCGGGCGGGCGGCTTTTTGGGCGCGTGTCCCGCAAACGTAATTTCTTCGCAAGCCCATGGGGGCGAGGCGGTAAGAGACCATAGTCGGCTCCCTAGCGAGGCCAAAAAGGGGACCCGTGCCGACCATGCGTCACGCACAAAACCAAGAGAGGGGTTCGTATTGGTCGTATCTACTTCACTGAAAAACTGACAGGTGTGGGGATTTGCTAAGAACTGGACTTGATCGTAAGCAACGCATCCAACGATGTCCTTCGGGCGTGTATTGGCCCATCCGGCCTCGGGCCGAGGGTAACACATACAAGTACGCGTTGCACCAAATATAGAACTAAGCGGGATAGTCTAGTAGATATTACCGAAAGCCTTTGGAAATGGAAGTAGTGAAGCTTGTCCGCCGATTGGACGAGGAAGCTATACTCAATTTGGAAAATGCAGTTGCCTCTCTAGTAGGCTCGCAGTGCGATAAAACCCCTCACTCATAGCACGGCTCGACCGAGGACTTCATTGCCGTTCCCGCTTGCCCAGGCGAACTCTAATGAAAGCAATCAAATACTAGCTAGAGGACTTCTGCGCATTCGCGGACCAATGATAGCGCCAGGAGTTTATATATTGACCGTCACTAAGTTGTGATGAAGAGAGTCGCCTAGCAACAAGTCTCGCATTAGAGTTATCTCGTTACTAGCTGCTCGACTGATCCCCCAGCCGCAACAACAGCCGGTCAGACAGGCCGGAATAGTTTGCCCCCGAGGGGTGCTGTTATGGGCTCGGCGACCCAGAGTCGGCGACCTGGCCAGAGTACGTCACCGAGCAAAACGCCCGTAATCAAGTCTCTACCAAGAGCGAAGGAGTGGCACAGTCAGCCTAGTCACTCTCACGCTCTATCTAAAGCATCGGGCCGTTGTATACGGCGCTTCACGTAATGCCGGCCGGAGTGACACAATGCCAAGAGCCGTCATGTCCAGCCTCACGACTGAGCAGGAACTGTGGTAAGCCGGGAGGCATCGACAAAAAGACTATTTCCTAGCCTGGACCGTCATCGGACGGATATGCCGAGACAATGCGGGAACCAATGGTCAAGGTCTGCCCACGTCGTCTATTCCGAACGTAGCAGCAGGCGACTTGTGCGAGAGCGCGTACATAGCCGAGTCCCGGCGAAGACTGAGTTACACAAGAAAGACCCAAGCGAAGGTGGCTTACACACAAGGCCATATCTTGCATCAGCCTTCAACCAAGTGCCGCCCGAGGCTTCAAAGCGGTCAGAATGACTGCAGCAGTCAGCTTAGGGCGCTTAAATTGGCGGTTAGGACCCGAGCTGCGCCGTCGGGCCGTCGAGGGCCCGCAGAGCCCCCTCTTCCCCTCCCCCATAAGCTGCAAGGTCTCCCAGGAGTAGGCAGCTGCGAGTTGGAGCGCTTCCGATTGGCGCCCGACATCTCAACGGTGCTGACCGCTGCACACTGCACGTTGCACGTTGCCCGGCATCGATGCGACGACGTGAGGTAGGTGAGACAGGGCAGCACGTCTGGTCTTTTGGTATAATACGCCAGCTGCAGGTCTAGTGCGTATTTAGGCGGGCTAGTCTCAGCAGAGCAAAGAAGTGCCAAGTCCCGTTGAACGTATCGCCCATGTGCTGGGGGTCGCCCTATTGTAGGGTCACTCGTTGTCTGGCTGCCTGCCATGCGTCCTCTAAGGCTCTGTCTCCCGTGGCGCGGTGTTTCAGTTGCCGTACTGCAGCTCGCGCTCATCAGGTGTGTTCTGATAGGGCTGGTCGGTACGTGCTGTACTACCACGTGCAAACCCGCGAAGCATCTGGGTTGAGCGGGCCGTGTAAAAGCTCCTTATTGGAATTTTACGGATATGTGTCTCCAGGAGGCGCTGCAGCTGTCTTTGGTAGGTATGAGACCTCGGGTACCACAAGTGGCAACTGATCGCCAGAATGAAAATCTCGCTTTGATAAGGCAACTAAGTCGTTGCAAGGCAACTGAGACGTTGTAAACTCACCGAGTTGCTGCGGACAAGCTGATCCGTTATGAGACAACTGGAAGTGGTGTATCCGCCGGATCAAAATAAGATGCCTCGATTGGTCCCTTTTTTTACTCTCTCTACTACTAGTCGCCTAGTTAGACCCGGGGCCATATCGGGAAACGCCAAGCTAGAGCTGTGGGCCGAGCACCACCACAAGGGGCATGCTCGGTTAAGGTATAGTATTCACACTAGAGCGAACGCCACCCGTCCGTACGCCAAGGACTAGACTCATGGTTGCGCTGGGATCTTCGATGAGCTATTGGTTGCTTTCACCGGAAACCCCCGGCAACCTCGCTTTGAGGAGATCCAAATACGATGCGCTGCGGGCCGCACACCACGGGGATCGTGGATCGTATCAGCACAAGGCCCTGGCATGCTCAGTCCCAGGTTCTTGTTCCCGGCGCTAGCTTCTAGTGCGGTACGTAAAGGCTCATCACGATCGACCGAGCTGGCCGAAGAATGACGGAAGGTTACGGAAGACTTACGGTTGAGTGGTATCTTGCTTGCCAGACCCTTAGACCGTTTGAAATTGCGGCCCAGAAGCGCTAGAATTGCAGAGCTCCGGAGTTAGAACGAAAGGTCGATAAAGTTTCGCTGATTGGATCTGCGGAATACCAGAAGTTATGAACCAGTACACGTCTGGTCCACTAGTTATCAGTGATACGTTAACTCCCCGAACGGAGGTTCTCTGGAAACCACAGAAACGAGAGAAGAGCAAAGATCATGTCTAGTAGTGAGATACGAAAATCGCCGGCGATATGGGCGCAGAACAGCACCCAACATTGCGCCAAATGGTTGCCCGCACGCCATACTTTGCAAAGCAATCACCTGGGTGCACATTCCGCCATCATATATATGCTCTTCTTGTCGACATCTCTCTCTTGGTGGTATACCATACACACGAAGCCTCTAACCCGGACCAATCCATGTATGTCCTTAACGCCGTCCCTATGCTCTCCATTTTACAAAACATCAGAGATTAAAGTCTTCGTCTGGGTTCGCCCCGTTGAGGTGATTCGGGTTAGTGACATCGGGCTTGTAGTAGCGGTAAAATTGGTCCGCGGCCGGCAGCTCCTTGACCTTGCCCTCCTTCTTCTTCATCACCCTACCGTACTTTTCCACGTCGATCGTGTTCTCCTTTCGCCACTCGGTGAGCTTGTCGAAGTTGATGCACTGCTTGTTGATCGACATGTCCGGGAACGGGTATTCTTGCTCCTTGACCCAGTGCATGGTAACAAGGTTGACGTTGCCGCTGCACTGGAGCGTCTGCAGCACCATGTCGACGCAGTGGTTGATGTGCACCTCGTGCATCTCGCCCTTGAGCGTCTTGTGGTGGAAGCGGCCGCCCGTTTCGTTGTAGTACTTGCCGTACACCATCCGCCGCAGCGTGTTCAGGCAGTGGATTTGGTGGAACACGTCGAAGATGGCGACGTAGGCGTCGTCGCCCAGGCCCCAGTCCTCGTCCTCCAGCTTCGCCACCGTCGACGGGTCCTTGCCCATGGCGCGGACCTGGTCGGAGGTGACTGGGATGAAGCGAGTCAGCTCCCACTCTTCCCACACCTCGTCGGCGGCCGGATTCGGCATCTGGCGCCCGATTCCCGGGTGCTTGGGAGGGAAGAGGGTCCCGTTCAGCTTGGCCGGCTTCAATTCCAAGTCCACCATGTCATACACGGGACCTATGGGCGGAGGGATATCAGCGCGCAGTTCTCCCAGAGAAATGACTTTGGCATTTGCCCGCTCACTCACTGTATGCATTGGCGCGAATCAGCCCAGCATTCATCCTCCAGTGCGTCTCGTAGTACCACGTCCCAAAGAGGCCGCAGGACACCAGGAACAGGAGCACGTTGAGGCCGGTGCCGATGATGAACTTGAGGCCCCATGGCCTCGCCTCCCGAGGGCTTATCTTGAGCTCGTGGCTCAGGAAGCCGAGATGCTCGTGATCGTTGTCATCCGTGGAGCCTCTGGACAGCGACGGCGACACGGGCGCGTACTTGGGCTCGACCTTGGGCGCCATGGTGGTGGAGGGTTCACGAGAGACCAGACCGTCGGGTTTGGGTCGGGAGCGGCGGACGACGTTGTGGTTGGCCTCGGCGGGGTTGAAATCGAAAAGTTGACGATAGGGGCCGGGATGGCAGGTGGCGTGACATACCCAAGGCTGAGGCGCCGGGTCCAGCGAGAAAGGGAAAGTCCAAGCCCTCTATTAACGAGCTGCTCGAAACGCGTTAACTCGACGGCACAGCCCACATAAACCCACAACCCCTGAGTGGAGGCTAACCTTGTCGAGCTAGGCATTGATTACACCCCCGGCCTCAAATTCTAGGCATGTCAATTGGGTAAATTACTGCATAATTCCGATACTCTGTGGGACATGAGTCGCCTTGAGATCTCAGCCGCTGTACAGACCCAAACCCCTGAAGAACAATCCTCTAGTAGGCTTCAAAGTACGATTTTCGTTGTATCTCTTTTCCTCGCCCTTTTTTTTTATCATGTGTTTTCGGCGACTTCGCCCAGGGATTTCGGACGTCTGGCGACATCCCCGGCTCGAGTTGCGAGCTAGCCAATCAAAACCAGGGGCGTGGTGTATGCCAACCCCTTGGCAGGGAATCCCACGGTCTTGGGACTTGCTAGAATCCTTCTAAAGCCGATCTCAACAGGGTTAGTCCATGTCTGGGCTTCCTCCCGGCTGGGAAGGTGTTTACGCCCGTCAGATACTTGGCTAATCCCCTCCCGTCAAAAGGGGCATCACCTCGCGAGCAAATACCTAGTACTATGCGCCTACTACGCTATCTAGTCGAAATCTAGGCATGCTTGGGTCTCACACCCGGTCGATAAAGTCCCTATGCTAGAAGAATCACGAGGCAAGCCGTCGGCCGATTGGACTTGCTCGCCAAAGTTCGTCAAATAGTTCGTACACTATTACGAAGTAGAACGTCTCAAGAGCGGGGTTTGACAAACCGCAAAGGCATTGCACACCCCTACGATGCCTAAGTTATTAATCCGAGCTCTAAAAGGGGCATCGACCCACACACAGCACAGGAGGCATGAAAGTCTTGGCACGCTCAATATTAACCTCACAGACCATTGCGTACTATGTATGCTGCGCCCGCCAGTGCAAACGCGTTCGACAGTTCAGCGGGTGTGAGGCGGGAGACAAGTTACGGCATGCACCGCAGGCACCGTATGCACGGCAAGAGAGCGGTATCGAACGCTAATTGGTAGGTGCGCGAACTTACTAAGTGCTATGTTCGCTGGGTAATCAGGTTAGTTGCGCGGAAACTAAGGTTTGGCGAGGTTGCAACGGCTACTAGCGCCCGCGCGCCCCTCCCTTGCAGGCTCCCAGATATGTATTGTAAGCACAAGTTGGCAGCGCGAGCGGTACCCTACCTGTTCTAGTCCTATGCCGTCTATCATGTTTCTCCGTTTACCCACCGCCGCCCTCTCCTCTGGTTGGCAACTCCAGCGATAGCCAACCGACGGCGACGGGGGCGAGGGACCTTGAGCTCCAGACACCTAGCCCATGACAGGAAGGTAGGCTTCCTCCGGCGCGGTCGCCCGAGGGGGACCTGATACGCACCCTGAAGCAAATGTCCGTTGCATTAGAAGTCCCGAGGCTGGCGACAGCCTTCCCGAACGAGATAGGCAGTACCAACTCCTCGGCGCCAAGTTGGGCCAGTGCCTATAACATCGCCGTGGCCTGCACTCCCTCTCCCGGCCAGGCTTCCAGTCCTTCGCACTTATCTCCTCATCTAGCAACTTTTCATCCAACAGCTTTTCACCATGCGTTTCCACTTCGTCGTTGCTGCTGCCTTGGCCACCATCGCCGTGGGGGCCCCTGTCGAGCAGGTAAGAAGGACCCCGCCCCCTCCCCAGGCGCGCAGAGGCGGAGACTTATACCGCCACAGGCCGAGAAGCGTGAACCCGCCGAGTACACTTTCAGCACCCTCAAGATCATCGGGAAGGATGGTGCCGAGGTGGAGAAGCGCGAGCCTCAGTACACTAGCCCCAACGCACTGAGGCTCAAGGAGAAGGAGAAGCGCGAGCCCCAGTACACTAGCCCCAACGCTCTGCGGCTCAAGGAGAAGGAGAAGCGCGAGCCCGCCGAGTACACTTTCAGCACCCTCAAGATCATCGGGAAGGACGGTGCCGAGGTGGAGAAGCGCGAGCCTCAGTACACTAGCCCCAACGCTCTGAGGCTGAAGGAGAAGGAGAAGCGCGAGCCCCAGTACACTAGCCCCAACGCTCTGCGGCTCAAGGAGATCAAGGAGTAATGCGTGGACAGCCCTCGTACTGGCTCCAACGCCCTGACGCTCAAAGATCAAACTGCCGTGTCACAGTTCGACACAGCATGCCGTCTTGGGGGTTGCCGCGCGCGATATCTCAAAGTTACTTGGTAGAACGAGGTTGGTAGCGAGTTTATTTTCGAATTTCCACCTGGTTAGAAAATCGAATGGGCAGCTATTATCTTCCCAGCAAGCCTCCGTCTGCTGCCTATGCCGTGTCTGTTATCGTGAATATGCCCCTGCCCGTAGAACCTGTATCCGCTATGAACAACCCATATCCTGTAACAGCGGGCGCAGTGACCCTCGTCCGGTGATTCTTACCTTCTATCATCTGTACCTCTACGGACCGCCAATTTTCCGAATACGTAAGGCCACGGCACTCATGCTAGCATTTGTCTCGATACACTCTGGGGTGCTGCAAGATGCGCAGACCACCCCCCGCCGCCTGTAGCCGAAGCTGGGGTCCAAGTGCTGCGGCGCTACGGCATGATGTCCCCAAGTTCCCGAGTGAGGGGGTGTATGTCCTAGTCATTATCGGGATAAACACTAAAGGGGCTAGCCTCGCCATACGGTTCATTTGGGAAGACATTGGGCCAGGGGATAGGACCAGGCTATCAGGCGAGCGATTGTATAGACTTGGCCCTTTGTTTCGATATCTCTTCGCTTTTGCCCAAGGGGCACACTAGAGGCGGACTCCGGCCCCGCACGCTCCACGCCGTCCTCACCACGGCGGCAAGGGATAAATTGGAGGCGATAGTCTTGTTCCGATTAGGATGTTGCTTGCGACCAAGGAAACCTGTGATTTGTCAAGAATCATAGATTTGGCGTTGACGATCCTTGGACAGAGCTACCTCCCTTCGAGAAGGTCATTGTCCTCTAGCCAAGTTTCAAGGGTGGCTTGAACCGGGTGGCTTGAATCGGGCGGCTTGAACCTGGCAACCACGAAGTGCTGCTCCAGCATTCCCTTGGCCGGGGATGATACTTTCATTGCTCCTCGCCGAGCCTTCTGTATTTTTTTTTTTTTTGGATTAGATTGCGTAAGATAGTCGTCACCAACACACTCGGACTTCCGACGGGCCCGATCAGTTCTCCCATAAATACTATGGCGGTCGTTTTCATTTAGTTGGAGCGCTGCCGTGACGGAGAGTGCACGGGGGATCAACTGTCGGCTTTCCGGCCCCGTTCCCGTCGCACTCAAAGGGCTCTCGGCATATGGAAGCGCCACGACTGCGGGATTGAACGCGGGTCCGGTATGTGCTGTTCAAGCAGGGAGGGATAAGGTGAAGGCGTCGAATTGGCAGCAATGAAATTGCGTCTGGGAATTATGCTACCTGTACCACAGTCAGCGTTGATACTTTGACTGAGCATCGACTCCCCTTAACGCTGCTCCATCTATCTTATGAGGGGGGAGGGGAACGGGGGGGTTGGTTTATTGACGGAGGCACATTTGAGTAATGTTCGGATTTCTAGCAAACTGTGGTACAGTAATTTGTCGATGTCGGTGGCTGTGCGTCTGTTTCTGGAAAGGGCAAACGAAGATTTTCCGAACTTGTGCTTGGAAAAGTTGAAGCCGGGACGAATGTTACATGCTACCTACCGCGAAGCTGGTTTGGCGATCAGGCTCAGCATGAAGGAGGACCTATGATAACGGTGGGACGAGGAGGAATAGAAGACAAGGAATAATTCAGGCCTAGAACGACGGTCTCCGAAATGCGACAGTTGAGAGTTGCTAACTTTAATGGCACATCTCCTTCCAATAGGATAACGGCGAGCAGCATTTTGTCTTGAGGAGAACAGTATCTGACGACAGCGCGAACCTCGAGAACGCAAACCAGTGGGCAGGAAATGATGCTCAGCTCCAACAGCACACCTTTTGCTACGACACATCGTCGTTTAAGGCCACCACCGCGCCTACCGGTCGACGGCGGCAAGTATCAAGTGAGCAGGGTGTGAATTCGAGCAGGTTCTTCCTAGGGATTGAAAATTTAAGGACAGATTTCGCTCTAAATGAGGTTCTTAGGTCAGGCACTGATTAACCGCACAGCTGGAAGCACAGATCTCAGCTTGAGCCTGAGTGACTCGTGCCAACTCGTGCCGCGGTAAAGGTAGCCTGTAGATGGCGCAGGTCCCAAATGGATTGAGACATTCACAATTTACGACCAGGTTGCGTCGAGGTAGAGCAAACGCTAAGGTTCACATAGTCACCGTGCAGAATTGTCGAAGTGTGACTTAGATGAGAGGTGACAGGCGACTGAGGGGCTATCAGAACACTTGGCCGCTACTGAGTGGTGGACTTTCTTCCTCAACTCCTAGGTCAAGCCTAAGAGGGTGATGAAAAAAAGGCTCGTGGCAAGCACGAAAAGGTTGCAAAAATTAGAGGAGATCGTCCTGAAGACTTTGCTCCTCGTCCCTCAAGAGGGAGAAAGGGGAGGGGGGGTTCCGTGGCAAGCACGAAAAGATTCTAAAAGTTTGAGATGTGGCAGGAGATCGCCCGAAGGCTTTGCTCCTTGTGTGGCCTCCATCTGCTGCCAACAAGCGGAGTGCGAGGCGGGACAAGCATTTCCGAAGTCAGTGCTGGAATCCACACTGCCACTGCCAGCCCAAGATCGTAGGCAGTCCGGATGGACATCTCGCTTGACCAAGGTTGCCTAAGTCCTCCTCCCGAAGGGAGGGCTTGAGTAGGGCTGCAGCCTTGGGGTTCCAAGGAGAGGCGCCAAGAGTGGCCAGCCACCAGAGGCTCGAGGCGGGGGATCTAGACCACCAAGAGCTTGGGGCCGGCGTCGAGGGCATCCGAGGTGATGAAGATGAAAAGGAAGAAAGCAGGAGAAGGAGGGGAGGTAGGAGGGATATTTATGATGGAAGGGGCCTCAGGGAGTGATTGCGGCACGCGCAATCAGTACAATCGTTCCTATTGTTCCTATTCAACTTCTTTGCTATTGTTCTCTTTTTCGCGGGTGGGGCTCTTCGCTATGGAGCCGCACGGATTTCTCGGTGTCTCATTGGCCCAAAAATAGGCGCACTCGAAAATCGGCGCTGCAAAATATCGCACCGGCAACCATTTTCATCCAGATTAAGGTGTTGCGGCTCAAAATTGGCGAAGAATTAAGCGGGTGCGCCAGAGATCTTCCCCTCCCCCACACTACCAAGCAGATCGCCGCATCAGCCCTGAAAAAGTGGGCCAACACCTCAGATCAATCAATGTGCCGTTGAACGGTCTGGGGGCACATCTGGGGAGAACCCCAATGCATTTTCCGATCGTGCCGGGGGCTACTTAATCCGGCCGCAGAATTGCCCGAGATTCAGGATGGCTGCATCCCGACAGGTCGGACTATTAGACGTAGTGGATGGGTATGAGCAGGCAACAGCAAACAAGAAATTGGCCTATCCACCACCTACTTGGCCCCGGCTACTACGTGTGCAAGACAAAATGAGCTTCTAAGCGATGTGTACAGTAGAGAATGTGCAGCCTCGCGCGTGTATGCGGTACATTACCTGGGAGACCAACCCAGTTTGCTACGTTCACCTGTTGCCTTCGCCTAGCTTCCGACCTACTCGCTGCAGATGCAGGCCAAAAAAATTAAAAAAAATTGGCAGACGGGCAAAAGCTGTGCGGAGACTGGAGGCTTTAGATGGTTACCAAAAACCGTATACTGCCCGAATCGGTTGCCACTCTAGGCATCTCACTTCGTCTATCGCTTTTCTGAGTGTAGACCACCTCGGCGCCCTTTTTTTTTTTTTTTTTCCTAGTTTCGGGGCTCCTCCAGGGGCTGCTGCAGGAGCACCTACCTTGACTAGTCGGAAGGATGGCCGCTGCAGGGGGCGGTTGATGACAAGATGGGATGATCTCGCATGCTTATACAGTACGGAGCAAAAGATTGGTCATATTTTTTACAGGTTGCCTTATACTCACTGGTTCCCGTCAGCATTACCCCTCAAAATTTGCAGAATATCGGCCTGTCAGCCCGATTGCAGCAATTCGGCAGCGCGCCTCTGGTTCGTGTTCATAGTCTTCATCTCAGATCTAGACCAGGGATGCCTTACCACTTGCCCCGAAAGGAGCCCCAGCGTAGCGTTAGGATTCGGCTCCGCGCTTCAATATTGGACAGCATCGGGAGTATGTACCGCCACACCGCCACGCTTGTCCAGGTCTGTTCATGTCAGAATAAAAGGAGATTCTCGCGTCACTGGCCCGCACGTACGAATAAGCACTGCCTAGCCTCGTAGCATTGTCGTAGCATTGGAGTCGGCCCCCTTGCTCATGGCACAGTAGTCTCTTCGCATTGGCTAGCGAGGGGCCGATTTGGAGTTATATGCGACCCTGCGGCTACTACGATTACTACGTAATGACCAAATGATGGAGGTGGAGAGGTAACCGGTGCCTCACCCTAGCGTCTAATATTGATCCGGTGTTCCAATTCGAGCCAACTGAAGCTGAGTTGAAGGATCGCATGGTATGAGCGACTAATTCAGTCTATATTTCCTACTTCTGCGCAACTCGCTAATGTCCCCTTCCAATTCTACGCAACCCACCGGGGCAATGCAACCACGCCGCGAGACTCCTGCCGCTAGGAGCAAGCCGACCGAAGGCAGCGACCTGCTCGACTCGACTAAGACCAGAAGCACACCCCAGAAGCCGGCCAGGATTGGTCCCCGTTCAAGCCTTGGCACGGTAAATTTAAGCGCTTCCTAGACAAAATACGACGCCCGACTACGCGATGCAACTAGCACAGCCTGTTCCGCGCGGGACGAGCTCCTCTGACTGCATCAATAGCGCGAGATGCCGACCTTCCTCGCATTGGGCACACTATACGGCCTCTCTGAGGCCATGGAGGTTCCTCCGCGGCCTCTTGGGGATCTATAAAACTAGCCAAGCCGCACGATGCCATGAGGTGGTTCTTGGCTAGCATCCTCACGCAACAGCTTGTGCCCGCGACCGTTCGCCGCAGCTGCAATCATGCCTTCTTTCTCTCTTAAGACCCTCCTCTGGGGGACGGCCGTGTCCTCGCTGGCCGCCCAGGTCGCTGCTTCCCCTGTCGTGGGACCCCGGAGCCTGTACGCCGAGCACGCCCTCAACAAGCGGGCCAACCTGGTCGTCCGGCAGACCACCACGACCGATGACAACACCATCGACTGGATTCCCATCGAGTCCCAGGGCGAGATCGCCGCTGCCCCTCCGACTCGGTCTCTCAAGAACGCCAAGTTGGCGGCCGAGAGCAATGCCACCAAGCCCGTCTCGGAGCTGATGAAGCCGGATGCCCAGCTGGGACCCCCCGGCACTGTCCCCATTCCCCGGGTCAGCCTCGACTACCTGAACAATGTTGCCGAGAAGCAGCTGCCGGATATCGGCACCGCCGACTCCAAGGCCAAGTCCAAGAGGCAGAACGCCAACAAGCACTGGTACGTCAGCTCGAACCAGAACGTCGGCAACATCGGCGGCCTCGCCACCTACAGCCTGTACAAGGCCTATGTGGCCAACAACGGCGACTTCTCTCTGCTGCAGACCGCCGTCACCAAGCAGGGCACCAACGGTGGCCAGACGCTCGAGGCCGGATGGATCAACTACCCGAACCAGGTCTCGGCGCCGCATCTCTTCACCTTCTACACCACCAACGGCTACGCCACGCAGGCTGACTACCAGGGTGGCTGGAACCAAGACGTCAAGGGATGGGTGCAGGTCGACACCGTGATCTTCCCCGGCACCGTCTTCGCCCCCAACAGCGTGGACGGCGGCACTCAGTACGAGATGGAGATCGAGTACTACCTCTACCAGGGCAACTGGTGGCTCTGGGTGCTCGACCGCTGGATCGGCTACTACCCCGCCTCGCTCTTCAGCAACGGCATCAGCGGCGTGACCCTTGCGACCGGCTCGGACGTCATCCTCTACTACGGAGAGATCTACCAGAACGAGGACCCCCTTACCACCACCGACATGGGCAGCGGAAACTGGGGTACCAGCGGGTTCGGCCACTCGGCTTACATCCGCAAGATGTACTGGACTGACTCGAGCGCAACCCTCCGTGACTACACCGCCACCTTTGGTGACTCGGACTCGAACCGGTACAACCACCAGAACACCATCTCCAGCGGTGCCGACTGGGGCAGCTATGTCTTCCTTGGCGGTCCCGGCGCCGGTGGCGTCATTGGCGGTTAAGGGTTTTTTCTAAGCATGCCATTTGCCTCTCCACCAGTGAGATGCTCTTCTACCTCATTTCTTTGTGCCTCTGCGAAAAGTGGAAGCATTTTTGGAGATAGATACTTGAATACAGATCCATATGTCTTGGCTGCGCCTCTTCTTCCCTGGAGCTGAACATGATAAAAATCATCCTCCCTCGTGACTACTTGTATACTTTCAGTGCCACGAGATGCTGCTTCTATGGTTAAACAGACTCCCCTCTTAAGTTCCCCTCTTATAACTCACCCCTGTAACACATGTACTCCCACATATGCCGTCGTAGTTTACCACACTGCGGCAGAAACCCCCACAACGGCTTATAGTAGAATCAGGGCACATATCGCCTTTTTGAAAGGTCCCCACGCTTCACAAATGACTCGCAGCACTCAATATCAACTGCCGAGCCGTTATCTCGTCTTGATGAGCTTGGCCAGGGGTTAGGGTTTGTCTGATGGCCGTCTGCAGCTCTGTGCAACGGCGGCAACCTGGGATTGTCCCGTTCCCACGGGAAACGGGCTGATGTTGGCAACCGACAATCAATTCAAGGCGACAAATCTCCCCGCCGGGCATGCACTTGTGCCACGCTGCAGCGTCGACGACCGAGATCCCGGGACAGGCGTCGACTCGGACCAGGTGAAGACTTGCTTACTCAGCTTCAATGATGTCATAAACGGCATCATCGATAGCAACTGCCATTGCCTGTATCTAGATCATCGCGCGGAGGGACATGGCCAATGATGGTAGCAGACCATCGTGTTCTTCCACTGCGGCCTCCAGGACGACAGATTGCTAGCCATGGCGGACAATACACACACCCAGATCTTGATGGTAAGCCAGCAACCCCACGCTCGAACCAATGCTCTCGTCTCGCTCTATGAAAGATGCTGCGCCGCGGCCGGCTCGCTCGCCGAGCTACTCTGGCGCGGGAGACAAGCAGAATTGCGAAACAAAAAAAAAACAGACATTCACGCCTGAGACGCGGCATGAAATTGTATGGAAGGCGGAGAACCGACCACATAGACTCGGGCCGTCCAGGCCACGTGCGGCTCGCGTGGCGGAGCTCCTTGCTCGCAAGCTCCAGGGGGAAAGCTGGAGATCAGACGAACACGCAGAGACGGGGCTAATGCAAGACTTGGTTCTAGGCCGGGGCCGTCGCAGCCTTTACGGTTGACCTCCTCGTCTACCCCCTCGACACCATCAAGACGCGCCTACAGAGCCGGGATTACCTCGATGCTTTCGCGGCCTCCACGTCGGGGCAAGCAAAAAAGGCGTGCGCGACGGCTATGCACCGAGGTCTCTATCAAGGGGTTGGCAGTGTGATTGTTGCGACGCTGCCGGCAGGTACGACGCTCACCATCACCGTACCGTCTGCGGGAGAAATGTCCGAGCCGCGATGCTAATCCGAGCCAGCCGGCATCTTCTTTACGACGTACGAGGCCTGCAAGGGGCTCTACGGCCGGGCGCTACCCTCGAACGTCCCCGCGGCGGCGAACCATGCACTGGCCGCAGGCACCGCCGAGCTGGCATCATGCGCGATTCTTACCCCGGCCGAGGTCATCAAACAAAACGCACAAATGCTCCGCCAGGGCGACGGCCAGGCTCGCGCGTCATCTACGTCGATGGAAGCGCTGCGGATGCTCTGGCGAAGCGAGGGCGGGGCGGGGGCGCGGCTGTGGAGGGGGTATACCGCGCTGGCGGCACGGAACTTACCTTTCACCGCCATGCAGTTTCCCATGTTCGAGTTTGCGAGGGGCAGGCTCTGGGCGTGGCGGGATCGGCGACGGCGGGGGCAAGCCGTTGGGGGTCAGACGGGGGGTGGTGCGATGGCGAGCAGCGAGGAGGCGCCGATCAGGATGCAGAAAGACGACAGAGCCGCGCTGGGGGTCACACCGGCCGTGCTCGAGACAGGTCTAATCACGGGGGCCAGCGCTGCCGCGTCCGGCTCCATCTCTGCCGTGGTCACAACCCCCACGGACGTGGTCAAGACGCGGATGATGCTCTCGGCTGGAGAGAAGCGAGCGAACCGTGGGTCCGGGTCATCGGGCCCGCTGCAGGCTGGCCGAGCTGGAACTGGAGCTGGAGGGGGCGGCAGGCACCGCGCACGCAGCCAAGGCGGGCTCGCCGTCGCTAAGCTCGTCTGGCGAGAAAAGGGCATCCGGGGACTCTTCCGCGGCGGTCTGCTGCGCGCCGGGTGGACGGCGCTGGGCAGCGGCCTGTACCTGGGGTCGTACGAGATGTGCAAGGTCTGGCTGAAGGGTGGTGGGGAAGGTGCGCGCGACGTGGACTTATGAGGAGCGAGAGCGGGAGCGGGAGCACACCAAAGGCAGTTGGATATAACTAGGGAGCGGAAAAGGGAGGAGGAGGAGCTCGATCCGTTGGGAACCCACCCGTCCGACGTGACATGTCCGAGCTCATTCGAAAGTGGGCGTTTTGCGACTTGCGCTGCTGGCTGATGAGCAGGTTTGCGACCCGCATTGCCTGGTACCCCAGCTCCTCTTTTTTTTGTTAATCCTCTGCACCTTCTCGTCTCCAGCTTCGAACCGGTGCGATATCCCGCCAATCGTGGGCTGGCGATTCGGATGGACGCTAGGCCTGTACGGAGGTAGTACGTACTATAGTAGGCGCTTGATTATCGGGACCTGTCAAGGCCTGCACATGCTACTGCTACTGCGGTTCGGTGCGGTTCCGGGGGCCGTTTCGAAGTTGGGGCCCCGATTTCTTTCGTAATTATGATAGAAAACGAAAGTCACAGTCCAACCATGAGCCTCCTCGTGGGCCCCTCGGCATGTCTGCCATTGGGGCAACTGCGTTGGCGCCTGCTATTCCGATCCCGCCAACACCGGGCGACCAGCGAACAAACGTCTCCACAGATAAGGACGCTCCCCCCGGAAGCCGCCTTGGCAGGTGCGAGACCCCTTGAAAACCAACATTGGGTCTTTTCGTCAACGGCACATATCGCACGACAAGATCAGGCTCATCTTGGCCCCAGGATCTTCCGAGCGCGAACTCAGCCGGCGGGTTTGTTCGTTTCATCTGATTCATCTTGTCCTTTGGCTTTCTTGGGGGCGCGCCGTCGGTGCGTCCCGGATGGTGAAAGGACGCTGTCAGATGGCATCAGCCTCGAATCCGATGGCGCGATTGCGTGCTTTTGCGGGAGTTGGCGACCACCACCGGCGCACCCACGAAGCCATTTTCTTTCTCGCTTTTTTTTTTCTGGGGCCGGCGGAGCCCAGGGGAGTGAAGTATCCTCCACCGCTCCCGGCATACGTGCGACCGGCCACAATCGCGCAAGATGCCTAGCACCCGATCCCGAGAGGGACGCAGCTGTTCCCAGGGCAAACCCGGTCGGAATTAGCCCTTGGCCAAAAGCGAGGAAGCGGAGAACCCGCGCCTGGCAGCCAGCCAGCCCGCCTTGGGCGAGGAGGGGGGCCACCGTCGCAATTTCTTTGCGGATTTTCGTATGATGCGTTCCATGTCGGATGCCGTCGGTGTGCATCGCCCGTCCCTTGTCTGCGTCCGAAGTCGCCGCTCCTCCGCGTGCCCTTCCCTTTCCCTTTAGTCGTGCGCCTGCTTTCTCCTATTCACCGCACCTTGATGGCGGGACCCCATTGCCTGTCTGACCCACCGCCCGTCGAGTTCGAGATTCGCTGTCGCTCCCAGGCGCTCCCCAGGCATAAAACCCAGGCAAGCTCCACCTGGTATCTTGTCGTCCCAACCCTTTCCGCATGTCTCTTCCTCTGTCCTGGCCCTTCCAGTCTCTCCCTTCCTCTCTCTCTCCCCATCCATCCCACCCTCCCCCATCTCCATCCCACCCACTCCGCCTAGCTCCCGTCGCCCTAGGCTGCCTCCACACCCCCTTAGCACTGTGTCGGCTCTCTTCTTGCATCCCTCCCAGTCGACGATGGCTTCATCGCATGGCCCTGTCGCCGTCTACGCGCCGGTGCCCCCGCTGTCGCCAGCGTATGGCGGTGACCACAAGGCGGAAGCGGTGCTGTCGTCCGAGATAGAGCTAGTAGCCTCTCCTCTGACATCCCCAGGGGAGAGATACCTGGTGGTATCACCGTATACCGAGAGGGAGCACCTGCTCGATCTCGAGTCCGTGGATGTCGAGAACCAACTGTTGGCCCAGGCCATGGCCAACATGACTTGCCTCCGCGAGGACTATGCCACCGCCCCCTATCTTGAGACCTTCAACTGGGAGGAGCTCATCGAAGGTGTGCGGACGCTGGCCCGCAGGCGGCAGCACGCTTGGAAGGAGACTTCCTTCTTCATCGTAGCCTTCCGGTCCCAGATCCCACCGACCACTGTCTATGCCGACCTGGGCGTCTTGGACAAGGCTGCCCATGCCGAGGCGACCGCGAGCGGTGGCTTCCTGAAGTAAGTACCATTCCCCGCGACAGCGACAAAAAGGAACTGGCAAGAAGAAGAAAAGAAGAGAAACAAGAGAGAACAAGAGCAACAGAGGATGAGAGCAAGGCGAGTGCTGACCGACACAGATACTGGTTCGGCGAGCCTGACGTCGACGGCCGGAATCTGGCAACCTGCATTTGGCGGTCGCGAGATGACGCAAGGAAAGGAGGCATGGGGCCCGCCCACCGCAAGGCGGCGGGGGCGACCAGGTTCCTGTACACGAACTGGAGGATCGACCGTCACAGGCTGATCATCCGGGACAATGTCGAGAGCTGGGAGATGATCGACTGGGTGGACTGAGGTGTGGTGTGCCAAAGCCAGCCGAGGCGACGGCATCCAACCTTAGCTCTTTGTTTGGCGGCATTGCAGCATTTTTAGGCGGGAGTGAAGGAGAGGGGTGGCATGACATGGAGCTTGGTATTCAGCGAAAGCAACGGGCGTATTGAATGTGCGGGCGAGCACGAGAGATGGTGGCTTAGAGTGACTTTAGAGCTTTCCAACTGCAAAGATATCCATGACGATCCAATAGACGAAATAGAAACTCGATCTCACTGCGCTTACACCGGGGGTTCGCTAGTCTTGGCCCGTCCGCACCGTCACACGCGACGAGGGACAGAATGAGAGACGAGGGCGAGCGGCGGTCACCACGGCAGCCGGGGGTGCGGCCGGGCCGGGGAAAGGACGAAAAAAAGAACCGACACGGACGAGAAGGGCAGAGAGAGGGAGAAAAGCCGGGCGGCGAAGCAGGTGGACATGTCGTTGATTTTAAAACCCCGTAGGTGTGGAGGTCCGGAGACATACGGCAGTCTGGCGTGGGGGAAGGCGTGGGATGTTGGCGCTTGGCATCAAATCATCTTGCACTCCCCCTGTTTTCCATTACGATGCCTGCCACCCCGCGTGATTTGGGGGAATTAGACCCCGAACAAACGTGGCCCCCCCCAGGGCCGGCCCCGTTTCACCTGTGGTCGCCTATCGAGGTCACCTCGTCGGTGCAATCAGGCCTGGCGCGTGGGTGCTGCGTGGGTGCAGCGGCGCCCAAGAGAGGCACCTGATTGCTCCAGCGCTGGCTCGCACCATCCCACCAGACGAGAACGCCATGTCCTCTGGCGAGTGCGCAGCGCATCGGCAGCGGCAAGCAGGCTTCAGAAGCGCAGAGATCCCGAGGTTGGACTTTCTCATCTGCCGGGAAGACGGTACCTGTAAAGTCTTGTTATCAGCTGCCGCCACGTCCCGGATTCTGCGCATTCAAACCAACCTTGCCAGGAAGACACGGATTGCACCATTGACCATGACCCTGCAAGTCCGGTCGAGCCTGTCTTACACGGGCAAGTGGAGCCACATTACTACGTACGTAGGACCCAGTGCGCATCTTTCGTAATTTTACACTTCCGCAGCAAGAAACTCTTACGTCTCGGCATTTGTCACTCTACGCGGGCCATGTTACGCAGAGCCACAGGCCCCGCGGCACGAGCCACAGACGTTGAGCCACAAATCGCATTTTGTGCCCCACCAAACCGCTTTCTGCGACCGCCCACGCCTTCGCCCACAAATCAAATCGTGAAAAGTTGATATTCGCGACGGCGACGACGAGCTCACTCCCCCAACCTACGAAGCGCCCCGGACACCGTTCTCGCAGTCAGATACGACAGAAGTCACTCAGATCTCTGCAACCATGGCTGAGGCCCCGAAAGATGTGCCACTTACGGCAGTGCAAGTCGAAGCGCTGGTGAGTCCCCCCCCCTCGCTCTTCGGAGCCCCGCCAAATCTTGGTGTCCGGTCTGACGGTTGGGGCATAGGTGGTCATGAAGATCGTCAAGCACTGCTCCTCTACATTCCCGACCACAGCTACCGGCTCCCTCGTGGGTATGGACCGCGACGGCCTTCTCGAGATAACCAACTCGTTCCACTTCCCGACCGTCGACGTCGCCAACACCGACAGCCACCAGAATGACGCATCCAGCCTCGCCGCCGCGGCCCCCCGCGCGAAGGCCAACCTGACGTACCAGAACGACATGATCCGGCACCTCAAGGAGGTCAACGTGGATGCTAACAACGTGGGCTGGTACACCAGCGCGACCATGGGCAACTTCATCAACCTCAGCTTCATCGAGAACCAGCACCACTACCAGAAGGACAACGAGCAGACGGTCGCCCTTGTCCACGACGTGAGCAGGAGTTCGCAGGGCTCGCTGAGCCTGCGCGCCTTCAAGCTGTCGTCCACCTTCATGACGGCGTACAAGGAGCAGAAGTTCACGACGGAAAGGTCCGCCCCCGGTGTCCCCTCTCGCGTCCTTGGTGTAGGGATGCTAACCCCCCATTTCCAGTCTCCAAAAGTCTAAGCTCTCGTTCCGTGACATCCTCGTCGAGCTGCCCGTCCATATCCATAACTCGCACCTCCTCACCTCATTCCTCCACCAGGTCCCCCCGCCGCCTGAGGACCCGGAGGTGCCTCTTCCCTCCTCGCTCGAGCAGATCCAGCGCGACCCGGCGAAGCTCCCCGCTTACCCGTCGCTCGACTCGTTGGAGCTGTCGATCGACCCCTTCCTCGAGAAGACGTGCGACCTGCTGCTCGACAGCATCGAGACGCACTACACCGACCTGAACAACCACCAGTACTACCAGCGCCAGCTCCTGCGTGAGCAGACCAAGATTACGCAGTGGCAGACTAAGCGCAAGGCCGAGAACGCGGCGCGGGCAGCCGCCAAGCAGACTCCCCTCCCCGAGGACGAGTGGCAGCGGCTGTTCAAGCTTCCCCAGGAGCCCAGCCGGCTGGAGGGCATGCTGAACGCCCGGCAGGTTGACCAATACAGCAAGCAGGTGGACGGATTCACGGCCACCATCAGCGCCAAGATGTTCGCGGTGAGGGGCAATTTGCTCCCGGAGTAGAAGTCCGCGTGGGACACGGGGCAACGAAGAAACGGGATGCTTGCATTGGCTCGGCGTTCAGGGTGTAAAATGCTACAGTAGCTTAGGTTGTCTCCGCCGCCTGGAGGCATGATCTAAGGGCGGAGGGGGGTTATTGAATAGAGAGGGCGGCCGAGTTTCGGAGTGCAGATTGCGTTCTCACATACTCGGGAGCCCCGATAGACGACCATCGCTCTGTCCATCCCTCCCTGTCACCAACCACGGCCCCCGCCGGCCGTTCACCGCCGCTCCGGGTTCAGGCACATGGTCCGCACCGGAATGGGGTGGTGAGTGTCATGGCTGGACATAGCTGCAGGGCCAGGTACGGCCCCTGCCGGCCGCCAGACGTTGATAGGCCTATCTTGATATACTTGACCTCCTCCCTGAACAACCAGCTTAATACATCTCCTCACGACTTACACGCCTTGTTGTTATGTGGTGTTGCCCTGTACGGCCGAGCTCGGTATTTCAACTACAAATTTATGGCCGAAGCATCAGCCATGGTTGAGGTATGGGAACGTAGACGGCGACGGGCTCTTGCTAAACGGTACATTTCCAATCCCACAAGATGAGGCCACTTATTCGCAAATTTACATTTACCTTTGGGCTACGAGCTGTCGGTCTAGCTGCCAGCGTGGCCTGACCGCTACCTAAGTTGTAGATTGCCTCGCCGAAAGCACCGAGCGCGAGCATCCGCGCTAAGCACAGCTAGCTGCCGTTGCTTCGTGCCCTGGCGACCTGGCCAGGAATGGAAGCAAAGGGCATGCTTTGCTCTGCTCGACATCTCACCGTCCGTTATCAGTGCTACGTATCTGCGTGTCTCGACGGCTCTCGACGCTCGAAGTGTAGGTACTTGGTGCCTGCCTGAGCAAGATACAGAGGAGATAGGCTCACCCGGCGGGGCTCTTCGAAATGGTGGGACGTCGGATGTCAGTAATAGACTCCCGCCATGGCCAAAGAGGTGTTGCTGTGCAACGCTCCAGGTCGAGCCGAAGGGGCCCTTTTCTAGCGGTCCCTGCCGACTTGCCGTGTGCCAGAACCGCCCATGCGCACAGCTTCGAAGGATGATTGGTCCTCAGTTCGGGGTCTCGAGGAGGGGCAGCGGCCCACCGCGACTTTTTTTTCTGAAACCCCACCTTCTGCCCGCCACACACGAGCAGCTCTCAAGACTTGGCTCGACCCTTTTTCTCAACATTTCCCGCCCTCCCATTTCTCTCCCCTCCCCGACTTTGTCTTCTTCCATTCCATCCATCCAACCCAAGGCCAGAGGTATGATATCCCCCCAATTGGTCGTCTAATCGTACTTCCATGACCGCCGCCTCGTTCTCGCTCGCGTCGAGGATCTAATGTAGCTAACAGCCTGCCTCTTATCAGCCGGATTTACCCCTCACTCCGTCCTAAAGGTAAGTTGCTGACCGCCTCGTCCCCTGGTCTCCTCCCTAACACCCGAGACCCATCACAACCCCCCCGCCTTCGCAGCTCCGATATAAAATCTCTCCGGTCTCCTGCACATGCTAGGATACCCAGTGCTCACATCCATTCTTCCTCTAGAACACATTGCACGTCCAATATGTCTGCCCCCGCCCACACCTTCAAGGTCGCCGACCTGTCCCTTGCCGCCTTCGGCCGCAAGGAGATTGAGCTCGCCGAGAACGAGATGCCTGGTCTGATGGCCACGCGCAAGAAGTACGCTACCGACCAGCCGCTCGCCGGTGCCCGCATCGCTGGCTGCCTGCACATGACCATCCAGACTGCCGTCCTGATCGAGACCCTGGTGGCCCTCGGCGCCGAGGTGACCTGGTCCTCGTGCAACATCTTCAGCACCCAGGACCACGCCGCCGCTGCCATCGCTGCGGCCGGCGTCCCCGTCTTCGCCTGGAAGGGCGAGACCGAGGAGGAGTACAACTGGTGCCTGGAGCAGCAGCTGAACGCCTTCAAGGACGGCAAGAAGCTCAACCTCATCCTCGACGACGGTGGTGACCTGACCCACCTCGTCCACGACAAGTACCCCGAGCAGCTCAAGGACTGCTTCGGTGTCTCCGAGGAGACCACCACTGGTGTCCACCACCTCTACAAGATGCTCAAGAACGAGACCCTGCTCGTTCCTGCCATCAACGTCAACGACTCGGTCACCAAGTCCAAGTTCGACAACCTGTACGGCTGCCGTGAGTCCCTGATTGACGGCATCAAGCGTGCCACCGATGTCATGATTGCTGGTAAGATCGCCGTCGTGGCTGGATTCGGTGATGTCGGCAAGGGCTGCGCCATGGCCCTCCACGGCATGGGTGCCCGCGTCATCGTCACTGAGGTCGACCCCATCAACGCCCTCCAGGCCGCCATGGCCGGCTACCAGGTCACTACCATGGACAAGGCTGCCCCTCTCGGCCAGATCTTTGTCACCACCACTGGCTGCCGTGACATCCTGGTTGGGCGCCACTTCGAGGCCATGCCCAACGATGCCATTGTCTGCAGTAAGTTTCCTCCAGTGTCTTACATTCGGAACCCAACCGTGAAAGAGAAGAACATTCCCTGACTTTGCCTCCAGACATTGGCCACTTCGATATCGAGATCGATGTTGCCTGGCTCAAGGCCAACGCTGCCAGCGTGCAGAACATCAAGCCCCAGGTTGACCGCTTCCTCCTCAAGAACGGCCGCCACATCCTCCTCCTCGCCGAGGGTCGTCTCGTCAACCTTGGCTGCGCCACCGGCCACAGCTCCTTCGTCATGTCGTGCAGCTTCACCAACCAGGTGCTCGCCCAGATCTTCCTCTACAAGAACAACGATGCTGCTTTCACCGGCAAGTACGTCGAGTTCGCCAAGAGCGGCAAGCTCGAGAAGAAGGTCTACGTCCTGCCCAAGATCCTCGACGAGGAGGTCGCCCGTCTCCACCTTGCTCACGTCAACGTCGAGCTCGAGACCCTGACCTCCGTCCAGGCTGAGTACCTCAGCCTCGGCTCCGAGGGCCCCTACAAGCCCGACCAGTACGTTCTCCCTTCCACCGTTCTCCTTCGTTCCGCTGTGCTAACGCCTTCTTAGCTACCGCTACTAAGCGGAACATTCATGTACCATACATATGGTCTAATTAATACCCATGGCATACGCTCTTTCAGGGAGAGAGCAGGAGATGTTTTTCAACAGGCATGAGAGTCATGACATCGAGGATCTGGTAACGGTACACTGCAAAAGGGGTGGGGTCTGGTACAGTATTTTTCAACAAAAGTACGGCGTTGGCTTGCACACATGATATCCCTCCCATCACATGGAAAGGCGTTTTAACATACGAGCTTTACTGGATCTTTGGTCATGTGAGGGGGGAAGGGAAATGAAAAACGAGAGACGATAGGACGAGTCTCGTAGAGAAGATGGCCCGTCAACCGTGGCCCGGGATAGACAGAGCCCCGAATAGAACTCTGCTCCGTGGAACCCACTATCAATTCCTACGAGATGTCCCAACGCGAATGCCGTCGAATTTTATGTGTGTGTGTGTGATAGGTTACGCAATAACATCTAGTGTATTACAGATTCCTGGAGGCTTGTTGCATGTAGATCCAGCACAAATTGCCCGAGTAACTCCTATTTGGTTTGAACGCAGTAGCGTAATCCTGGCTGAAAAGCGCAAGATGTGTCTGATTCGTCACTCTTGTTGGTCGAGAGTGATGGATTCCACGCCGTCAGATTGCTCAGGGTGACTGAGTCCTGTCAGTACATATCCGCTCTAATAGAAATGACGAAGGGAGAAAAAAAGGTGTCACTCACTACCCCAGGAATCTGCCTTTATAGAACAATAGTTCGGGTTGCAACAGCGAAGCCAGGGCGTATCAGGCGCAACCCCGGAGATATCAGTCCACTTGTCGTATATTGCACAGCCGTCTTTGGTGCCCGACGCGAGCGGGAGCGTGGCCGGATCGGTCCAATCTGGAAAAGGGTCTGACGTAGGTGTCCCGGCAACTGCTGCCTTGTTCGCTCCCAGCGCGGGCTGTGTGGCGCCTGCTTTGGCAGGTCTCAGGTTGGGCCACGCCGTCATAGTCACAACGGGGTATGTTTTGAAGCAGGAACTTGGGGCACCGGGGTTCAAGCAGGGGTCCGGGAAATACGCGAGAGCCTGTTGAGCAGCTTGGCCGGCTGGGTCGATTAGGTTGGCCTGTTTGACCGGGCTGGCCAGTTTGGACGGGCTGGCTTGGTTGATCGAAAGCGTTATTTGAACTTTCTTGCGGATCACGTATGGACTCGGCGATGCCACGGGGAGTGACGTGACCTGGCAACTAACCAAGGCGTTACTCAGTCAGTGCCTACATGAAGATAAAGACGGCTGTAGATGTACGTACGATTGAGTCATGGCCGAGTAACTGGCCGCGAGCCCCTCGCCCCACCCGAAAGGGGAATTAAGCAGGGCTTGCATGGTCTTGAGGTTACAGTCCGAGCATGTATCCTCCAAGGACATATCGTTGCCATTATTGGCCTCCAAAACCGTTGGGAAGCAGTAACCCCCCGAACTTTGTGTAAGAGCACAGCTGTGTTAGGCGCTGAGGTAGTGAGGCGAGGCTAGCCAGAACAGCCAGGTACTTACGAATTTGTCTGGCACAAGTAATTGGTGGCATAGAGAAGCAAGTCGGTCCTATACGTGGCGGGATAGACAAAGGAGTTCTCTATTATCGTGTCGTTGGCGGAACAATCGCGGAGCTGTGCCGCGCGGAGAGCCTCCAGGCTGTCCACGCAGCCCTTCGCGCATAGCTGGTCCAGATACGCGGGATCAGGAAATTTCATAGCAGTCCGAGCCAGAGAAATGAGCAGTGGATCGCACACCACAGTCTGATTGAAGGTAGCCCTAGGCGATAGTTAGTGGCTGGGCCTTGCCTGGCTGCTCGAGTCAAATGGAGTGGTGCCTTACGCGCATGATATCGAGATCTCTGGTGGTGCACTGAGCTGATGGATTGCCGTGCCGTTCGATAGAACGAATACTTGGGTTAGAACCGGATAAGGGATCAGTCCCATTAGAAGCTAGCGTTTGCATAAGCCTTTGTCCTATCAAAAACATAATAGTTAACTACACTGACAAGAGTAGTAAGGGACCTGCGAGCGGCAAGAGCCATGGCCACGAACGAAAATCAAAAATGTATAGCTCTGCGGAAAAGAGGTATTCAGAGGTTTGGTTTTGACCGAAGGGTGATATCCCTTCACCATTTACATTTTTTCGCTTACCAGGGTACACACTCGTCTCACAAGTGGGCGGCATGGGATTCGGCTCTGCGCCTTCAAATGGTGGTCAAGGCCAACGCGGCTGCGATGGACGGCCGCGTCATGGTATCCAACACCAACGATGTTTCAAATACTCGCCGAACTGTGTAGAGCATAGCCACATGTTGGCTGGACAAGTAAGGCCTCTGTGTTGGGCCGCTGCCGGGTTGTAGCCAGACCAATGTGGAGCCAGTTGCCGTCTCGGTTGAGCAGCGCCAGCTTCCTTGGCCTCTATCAAAATATTACATGGTCAAGACAAGAGTCATAAATTTGTGGCCTTGGCGGTGTTTGCTCATGCCTGGCACGGTAGTTATCTACAAATGCGAAAAAAAAGCCCCAACACCGCGCCAAACAACTGTTCTTATTGGCCTTTGTAACCAACACCGATCGCTGCCACATGCTCACTGGCCAAATGTGGATAATTATAGATCGATAACCAATCTTAAACGATTTCAAAATATGAGTTATGTTCCTTCCCACAGGATCACTCTCAATTTCTTACTTAGTGAAATACGAGAGTGACCAACACAAGGCGGAGGAGCGAAAGCAGGACCCTCAGCCTGAGCCTGAGATCCATCGTTGGCGCCCTCAGATATCGTGACTTCACTTGGTACCAAAGCCAAGAGACGGTATTGATGTGTGTGGATATTGCCTTTTTCATTCTTCCCAACATATGCTGCGTCTGGCGGCGCAGGGGCAGGATGAGGACAGGGCAAATTTTAGCATGAATGAGCTGATGCGATATGTCTATATCTATATCAACAATACATTCAGGGTTCAGCCGCCTGCTATGCGAAGAGATCTATTGCTTTCCGTCCCGTATAAAAATATACGAAATGACTCCATTTTATTTCTTGTGTGCCCTTACGATTTGGTTGGCGCGCGGAGTGTATGGCGACTGGTCCGTAGGGCAGCAGTGCAGAAAGTCGGAGTGCATGTCTGTCGACCATATCAGCTGGCCCTCTACTGCGAACACTGCTACAGTTCCATTCCAAGATGATTGCCCTAGCGGCCAGGCAAGAGTTGTACGTTTCCTGGCCGATGTTTTGTCGGCTCTGAGCTAAGCCCGACTCAGGTATACTGCCCTATAGCCGCCACCCCTAACAATTGTACCTGGCGAAGACCGACCCCTTACTGCGCCATCGACAACTGCCTTGTTAATGAAGTAGCTGTTGCGACTTCTTCCTGGGGCACTGGCCAGTGTGTTATCGGTGAACAGGTGCTCTGCTGCGAGTCCAACACTTGGGCCGATCTCGTGGACTCCTGCGTTTGGCATGCCGATGAAACTTGCCAGGACTCGAAAGTACGAGTGACTACTAGGAAGATCCCTCGCTGTACTTTTCAAGGTATGCGACATCTCCTTTAGAATTCGTCGACGGCGGTATGAACTTTCTAATCTTGGAAATCCCATCCTAGGTAGCGATGGCTGCATACAATACAGCTCCTGGACTGAGGCATTATGCTGCCATCCAGGATTTCCACAGTGTAGTTGGTCAGATTGTTGGAACGGGAACCACTGTGCCAGGTAATCACCTTGTTTACTTCTCGCCCAAGAAGACAAAATGACTTATTTCGAACAGCGACCAAGTTGAAATAGCTCTAGACAGATACGGGCAGTCTGGATACGGATGCAACTCGCTCTTTATCCGAACGCAGGGACCACCACAGGCAGCCTGCTGCAATGGTCCTTTAGATACAAGCCCCTTCCTGGCTGTTGATCTCGAACGGTTATATCCAACTCTGCCGCCTGACACCAGCACTCCAAAGTTCGAGGTAACGCATATAGATTCGAAACTAAACAATGTCGTCAAGCTTGGGACTGCAGCACCGTTTGGGTTCCTCGTTATCGACGGGCCTAAAGATGCAGTCTCAAGCTTTAGTAAACGCGATGGGTCGCAAATTGAGTTTCTGGACTGTGAGCCAAGCATGAAGCACGATCTTACAGTCTATACTGCGCGTTACCTCTGCATGGACGAAACATCTAATTGTGACGATGTACACCTCGGGGGAGCCGAAGGTACTATTATCAAACTCCCCGAGGAATGCGGATATGCCACTTATGGCGTTGTCCACGAGATTAAACCATCGGAGGACACAGCAATACCACACCATATTCGTAGGCGAGCGCCAACACATAGCGTTGTCCACGAAGTAACCTTTAGCTACGACTTTAAAAGGGTGAAGCGAGACGAGGGAAGCGATCCGATCTACGTCCGTATCGACTACGGTAGCCAGACAACATGGTTAACGGAGGCTGTGGACTCTGCGCCTAACAGAAAGCGCGATGATGCTTCGACTCTACAAGAGCGATTTTGGTCGACTAATGAATCACGCTGGGCAGAGAGTAGGCTCTTTCTTTTGATTCTTTCACCCTAGTATATCTTTTCTTGGCAGGAAGACGGCTAATACCCGTATTACAGAGATCGCCACTACGCGCGCCAGCACAAACCAAGAAGAAAATAAACTAGTACCGATAGCCGCCAACTTCAGCCAGCTAGTCTACCACCAGGTCGCAGATGCCTGCAATTCTGGCACAACCCAGAAAAGAGCTACAAGCGATGGATTTCTCTCTGTCTCACTTGACGTCTTCGCCCTAACCAATCTTCGATGGGGGTATAGCCTAGTCGGCACCATATCACCGACTCTAAAGATCGAGGAGGCACATGGCTTCTTTGATAGCCACTTAACCTCGACTAATCAGCTTCGGGTAGAAGGCTCTGGGATTCTGGCTTTCCCTTCGGGCACGCCGCGAGTTCCTGTTTTCTCTTCAGCTATTACAGACTTTAATTGGAGCCATCCCGGGTAAGTCGTCTTATAACTAACGCTCAGGGACATTCACTAATCATGCAGCATTGTTGAATTCTCACCCCGGTTGAACATAGATGTGGAATTATTACCTGGAGGGGGAGTCTTCGATGGGTACGTACTATGAAAAACTTATTTGTTTGTTTACAAGTCAAGATGTGTAGTGCTTAACCTTGGCAGGGATTTTAAGGTCAACTTTGCCACGGTCCCTGGATCGGATGGCATAATACAAACCAACTCTCCCAACGTGGGTGATTTTCGAGGCTCCATAGGACAGCAAAATATTGGCAATGGCTTCAACGGGACCGTCAGTGCCGCCTCGAACGGCCAGAGTGGCTCGGATAGGGTTGTCTTTGGAAGTAAGCTGGCTCCTAGGTTCATCAATTACGAACAGCAACTAATGCCTTCGAAGTACGCGTCACGTCACAATCGTGGATGGATATTTCAGTATTTGGGAGTGGTGGTGTCAAAGGAGTAGGAAATGTAAGCAACGCCAGGAGTTGCCATTTCTTTTATAAACCTAACAAGCCCCCACGACAGTTCAGCGTAGAGGTTCCGCACGATATTCTAGTCAAGTCTGACGGAGATAAAGTTTCTATTGTCAATGGGTACGTCTACTCGGTTCGGCTATCATGTCCTACTTACTTACGGCACGACTGTTCTAGATACCCAAGCATTGTTGCGGAGGTCTATTCGACGAATATCTCTCCTTCGTGGGAAACGGACAACGCAGCACACCTCCTAGACCCCCAGATTAAGCCATTTGCTTTGTTTGAGGGCAACAATTCTCAAAAACCAGAGCCACGTGCACCACCTAATACCGAAGGGAATGCCCTGATCAGTGGCAACTTTGTGTCGTGCAATGGCGATGGCAATGGCAACAGAACATCTCTCCTCGTTTGCCTCCAGCTGCAGGATCTAGTTGCTCGTGACCCCGACCTTCTCAACGACGAAGATGGTGAAAATGATGCCAGCCTCCATGCACCCGCTCGTAGATACATCCTCGATGCTTTCGGTTACGCCACCAAGACCGAGCCAGATGATCTACCGCTACAACCACGAGCTACGGGAACACGTGGGGCTTTTACTGTTTTCGAAGCAACGGCGGCAGGTTTCCAACCACACCTAGTAACTACATCACCGGCCACAATGGTGCAGATCTATTGGCTGTGAATCCTCAGGCCGGGCGTTACAGCCTTGAGGATCCTAGTGACTGCGAGAACAGCCAGATTACGGCTCAGGGTAACCCGCGCTCTTCTTATGCCGGTGAGCGGCGATCTCTCCATGAATATAAGATGCCTCTCATTAACCACGTAGGGTGCTAGCTGAACACATAACGGAATTAAACACCTACCCAAGTGCCTGGTCCTTCATGCTTCGTGGCTTTGCGCCACAAACAAGCATGGCAGTACAATACGATAGTGCATTCCGAGCAGAGACCATACCCTTAGCAGATTTTATGGGATCCACTGGAATCTTTCGGGACGCTTGGTCTACATGGGACTCTACCGGCACGCATGGTGAGTGGTGAATCTTTTACTTCCTGATCAGGGTGCCGTTCCACTTCCGTGAACCCAACCGTGAGAATGGCCAGATACTGACTGGCTTCTCCCTCTATACAGCTGATCCCAACACGAGCCCCGAGCGTGCAATCTGGGACGCTTTGGGCAGCATAGACAATCCAGAGGTTCTAGTCAACGCTGAATCCGTACTCAACGGATTCAAATCACGTATGTGGCGGGCCGTGAATGGGATTGGGAACGATAGATGGGATGCCAACGAATGGGACGACACTACAGAAATTTCGGGAGTTATTCGTGCAAATGAAGCCATCTCAGAACTTCGACTTTACCCTGCCGTCATCGCGTATCTCAATGCCCCTGCTGTCAATCAAATTCTCGTCACTACTGCTAACCGTATCAACGAAATCTACCAAGAGTTTGATGCTGCGGTTTTGCGCGCCAGAGGTGTTAGGATTAATAGCGCCCTCCTTTGGCGCGAATACTACCATAATGTGGTGTTAAGACGCCTGCAGGGGTCCCAAGGTCGATACCGCGAACTCCTATGGCGTCTAATTGATATATGGGAGGCTGTCCAGAGGGCCAATTCTCATCAACCGGGCACCCCCTATTATCAGAATATTCTGGCCATCCTGCAAGCTCTACGGGGTATGAGGGATGCTTTCGATCCGGTCCGCGGCGATCCGTTTAAAGTTAATACGGAGAACTTGTTCGAAAATCCAGCACCGGATCAATAAATATCGACAAACGGCAGGTGTTAAGGGCTCTTTGATTTACCTTAGACGCAAGCTTGTTAAGTCTCATTCTTATGTAGCCAGTTATGAAAATATATTGTGATCGAGCCCTTCTTTGTTAGCGCTTTCTGAGCGAAACTTGGGCCAATAGTGAGTGATCAAGCTGGACCAACGCGACCCAAGATTAGACCTTCTTCTCTCCCAACACCAACCGAGCCACTGGTCGACAGAGTCGCCGACCAACAGACTGCGCTGAATGTAACCGAGCCACTTGTATTTATACCATTGCCAAAGCCACCCCTCAAGCTCCAACACCACCCTGTGTCGACCAACCTTCAGCATTCATCGCTTACCTGACCAAAGCTTCTGGCAAGATGTCAACATCAGCTACATCGCCCGTCCTGGATAGCCTCTACCGGCAGGCCATTGTCGACCCAGCATCCATCACCCGTGCCGACGAAAATACTATAAGGGGCCAGCCGCCCCCGGAGGAGGAAGACCGACTTTGCGCTACTATCACGGGCGCGACACGCCCTGAGTTGGTGGCAAAGGCAGTGGCCCACCCACAGGATTTGACCCAGGATGAGTGTAAGATCCTGGTATCCTCTAAGGGGGTAAATTTCCGCGATGAGGAAAATCTTTCTCTCGATGAGCTTCTCGAAGGCATCGAGCGTCGAAGGCGTGAAAGAAATCTGCTTCGAGAAAATGCCATTGTGGCGCTTAACCAAGCGTCTAGCGAGGACACGAAGCAGGCCCTCCAGGCCGCACATTCCCGTCTCGCAGCTATTCAACACGCCGAAGATGAGGCGTATAAATCTCGATGGGCGGAGCACGAGGGTGAGAGACGCCTGCGCGAGGGCACGGCATGGATCCGGGGGATGCTTAAAACGGGCCTGCTAGAGAATGGGAAAGATTGCTGGGGCTTTGTTGTCTTCCGGACGGGGTGCTACGACGATGATGCGGCGTGGGAGCATTTCCAGGCATGTTTTAGTCAAACAGGCGAGACAGCCGTCATGTGGTTCAACCTTGGACCCCTTATCTGGCCCTCGTTCCGCGCTGTCTTCGTGTCAGACCCGGCTCTAAATGGAGCCTCGACGGAGCAGCTGCGTGAGCGCTTCAAGGCGATGCGTGACTCGGGCGAGCTACCCAAGGGCATCCGGACCAACTGCTTTCTCATCGCAGACGCCGCGGCTATCAACAGCGAGGCGACTACCATGACATACGAAATGCGTCGCGAGCCGGGTCCGACAGTGTTCATACGTGCCGCAGATCCCGACTACAAGCCTCCTCTTGCAAGTCCCTCTGCCGCTACCGCTGGCTGCGAAGGGAAGGAGACTGCCAGCCAGAATGACGCGAACAGGGAAGCTAGGAAGGAGAGGGAGGCTGGAGGATTCACTGGGGAGGTCACTCTTGCTCTGCCTAAGGTTTTCGACTGGTTTCACTGGCTTTGCTACCGTGCTGAGCGAGGAGTCGAAGTGTGGCAGCGGACCGTCCCCGAGGCTATCAAGACGCCGTCCCTATGGACGCCTATGTTGGCAGAGAACACTGGGGTACCGATCTATTATGGTGCTGACGACCCGCCTCTGGACTGGATGGGGCCACCGGCTGATCTAGTCGATAAGTGGAAAGAAGAGAGCTCAAGGAGTGGGAATGCCACGGCCGCCCCCCTGCAAATGTTTTTCGCCGATGTTATCACTGGGTTTCAGGGAGGTGTGCACAATGGTGCCCAAGGGCCTCGATAGATGATAGATCTGACGGCGTGGGGAATCTTGGGGTTTGAGGCGAATCTCTCTACCGATATGAGATGACTAACAGCTGAGTAGTAGAGCTCATCGCGTGTTTTTATTTTGTGTCTGGCGCTGTCTAAGGTATCTTCCATCTAACCATCCCGTATTCTACGGTGTCTAGGGAGGGTGCCACTCCCAAAATCGGTCTTTCAGCTAGACCCCAGATAGTCTCTCTCCATAGCACGAAGATATGAGCCGGCTCCCTTCGATCTCGGCTTGTTGTTCCGATGGCCATAAGCTCTCAAGCCAGATGCTTCTGCTCAGGAACGATGCTCTTCAGCTTGCCCTCAGTCAAAGCCGCCACAACGTTGCTAATGGCCCATCCCTCCATCTTGATCTCGGTCTCGATGGTGTTAGTCCCCATGTGTGGGACAAGCACGGCGCGCGGGTTGGCGAGGAGGCCGGGGTGGATGTCGGGCTCATTCTCGTACACATCCAGCCCAACTGAGCTCACCTGACCGGCATCCAAGGCGGCTACCAGGGCGGCCTCGTCCATGACGGCGCCGCGAGCTGTGTTGACGATGACGACTCCCTTCTTCATCTTCGCGAACTCGGCCGTTGAGATGATGTGTCTGGTATGAGGCTAGAACCCATGGTTAGTATGGAAAGAGGTCTAGGACGACGTGAGCAATATATGGACGATGAGCTTACATTGAGTGGTAGGTTCAGGCTGAGCACATCGCTCTCGGCCAGTAGAGTGTCGAAGCTGACATACTCGACTCCGATCTCCTTCTCGGTCGCCTCGTCGAGACGGGTTCGGTTGTGGTAACGGAGCTTCATGCCGAATACGGCGGCCTTCTTGGCGAAGTTTTTGCCGATGCCACCCATGCCGAGAATGCCCAAGACCTTGCCCTGAGGGTCGTGGCCCAGTGCCGGCGGGCCGTCCTTGCCGCGCCAGTGTCCTGCACGCAGCGACACCATGCTCTCGTTGAGGTTACGCAGCGCACCCAGCATCAGGAAGATGCCGATATCGGCGGTGGCATCGTCGACGGCCGTCGGGACGTTGCTCACGCGAATGTCCCGCGCCGTGCAGGCGGGCACGTCGATCTGGTCGTAGCCAGCGCCGAGGTGGCAGATGAAGCGCAGGGATGCCGGCAGTGCCGCCACCAGCTCCGCATCCACGCGGCCGCTTATGGTCACGCTATCGAAGGTGCGGAAGGCGACCGTCACGCCATCGAGGGCGCCTGAGGCTGCCTCGGTTAGGAACTCGGCCCGCGAGGTAGACTCTGGGGTCACGACGTCGGCGAGGCGGGTGACTTTCTCCCAGCCCGACTCGGCGCTATTGGCTCGTCAGCGACGGTTGGCTCGACGGGCGAGGGGAGTAGGGTTCTCGATTGGGATGTGAGTTCATGCAACAATGGCGGTAAAGGAGGGCTCCCACCCCGGACTGCCGAGCGGCGGTTGCACCTCCATGGCACGGTGCAGATCGCGAACCAGGAGGCGAGTCAGCTACACTTACTGTTCTATGGCGCCAAGAAGTAGCACCTTGGGCCGGGGACCAGCCATGGTGACTGAGATGTTTGTCAGTGCTTCGAGGCTGAGCCTGTGCTAGTATGTTCAATAGCTCCTGACGCTGGAGGCGCTGGGAGCTACGCGAGCTTGGAGAGCGTTGGCCTTGCCGTCGGCTCGGCTCGCTGCAAGTGTGTGTGCCGGGTGATAAATGAAAGGCAGCTATGACTTGCAGCTGCGGGGATGGTCGCGGGGAGGGGGGGTGTGTGTTGATCGGTCAGGGTCGGATGGCGGGGCAAGACAAGGGCAGGCAAGGCCACCCAAAGGCGACCAACCAACTGATCGGTTACAAAAAAAAAAAGGAAAGGAGGGTCCTGCTCGCTGCGGAGTGGACTCGCGCGAACCAAGCTTTGCTGCCTTCTGGAAGGAGCGGGACGCGTACCAACTTCCTTTGTCCTGGGATGAGAGCCTTTTTTTGGAGGGGCGGAATAAGGGACGAAGATTGCGAGTTCCAGAGATTAGAATAATGTGGTCCGTCTGGGTGGATTGTCCACTCGCTTGGTCGCGATGGCGGGGTAGACGGAAGTGGTGTGGGGTCGTGGGGGAGGTGAGGAATGGGTTATTATTAGAGGGTTAAGGGTAGGTGTGGCAAGCGTAGGTAAGGTAAGGGAAGGTAGGTATCAGGCTATCAGCACGCTGGCTACGTTGCAGAGGCGGAAGGAGGAGCGTGGTTTGCAGCAGCTTGCGACTCTCTGGGAAGTGACCGCCGAGTGAGCTATGTCTTTATACCTGCTTCATTTGCTCCAGGCCCCGACTCTCCGAAGAACAACAGCGTGCACAAATTCTATCACTTTTTCTTCTTCTCTCAACTTTGAGATGTGCTATCCGGAGTAGGTTTCCTGTTTGGCCCATGTCCGCAGAATCTCCAGCATAGGGCCGACCACTTGGGTGCCTCCCGAAGGGGCGATCCTGAGGCCCCCAGCTGCAGCAGCCCGGGGTCGATTGCGAGCCAGACAGCAACTAAAAAAGGAGCGGATGGCATGATGGGTCGCCCTGTGGAGGGTAGACCTTTGCTGGCCGGGGGGGAGGGGAGGGGGGGACGCCACAGTGGCACGCCCTCCCGAAAATAAAACCTCCCAGAAACAGGCGCGAGCCAACGGCGTGTGCGAATGCCTACCACATTCGCAGCGACGGGAGGGAGGGAGGGTGGCGAGTTGATCGACGCTGCGTGCCAGTCTCGACACCAGACGAACAAGAGGACAGCAGATGAAACCAAGGAAAAGTCCACTGCAGACCGCACCGGTCTTTCGACACGCTGTGTTGGGGGCTAGATACAGAGAGCAGGACCGGTGTTGGTGCAGGTGGGCGCAGAGGCCCATAGGACTGGCCTGATATGGCATCCCTCACTCGTCATCGACCGGGATGCCCTATGCGGCTCTTTCCGTCTGGACCGCCGGTGCACAGAGACCGGTCTGCGAATCGCCGTCGCCTCTGGCGGGAACGAGACCCAGGATTGGAGGGGGAGGGCTACCTCTGAGCTGGCCGGATGAGAGCCAAACGCGATTCGTAGGTCTACGTAAGCTGCAAGTCCGGTCGACGGAACCACAGTCGATTTCCCCTCCTAGGAACAGAGGATGCTCTCTCTCGTTGGATGTGGCGCCTGTCAAGGCTGGCCGTGCGTGGCAGCGCGATGATTGGGCCGCGGGTCCCGGAGCCAGAGCGGGCATCTTGCCAACTCACTCGCGCCCGGAGCAACGTGTGGTCGCCGAGTCCTCTCATCACCTCCCCGCGGGCAGGCGGGGGCATCAGGGCCTCGACGAGAAAGGAGCAAGGGTGTTCTTTTGCACGGGCGGTTCTTGCTGCTATTCATAGGCTCGCAGGCCGGCTCGACCACGGGTTTGCAGAAGCTTTGCATGCGGCAGACAAGAGCTAGAGCGAATAGAGCAAGACCCAGAAGGTGACATGTCGTGCGGGCTTCCGAGGACAAAATGAGCATGGCTGTCGCTCGGGGTGGCCCGGGAGGAGGCCCAAGGCCCGCAGGGTATCTACAGCAGGTATCGCCCTGTTTAGGTCCATGACGAGGAGGGGGAGGGCCATTCATGACGACAGGCAGAGCAAGCGCCGGCATCGCATCTTCAGGCAATTTCGGACCCGCGACGGTGCGCTCGGACGGACGGTGCTTGATGAAACTAGCACCCGGAGAGGCAGAGAGAATCTGAAATAACGATGCTCTTCTCTCGGCGTAGCTATGTCATTCTGTCTTCTCTGGTGTTTAGCCCTTGGCATGCGGGCTTGCAGCTCTAGGGTCCGGCCGGCTGCTATCCTCCTGTACGACCCGCGCTGCCGTGTCGCGAGTCATGGGCGACGGCCACGGAAGCGGCGAGCGGCCTCACCGAGTTTGCCATGCGACGCCTTTTAGCCGGGGGATCGCCAGTGCGTTCCTTTTGGGCAGGCCCTGTTATCATGCGCCCACTCTCCGCCGGTTCTGGGTCTGGAGGCGAGACGGGATGCGGAAAATCTGGGGCAGGAAGCAAGCGCGTGTGGGTGGCTATTCTTTTTTTTCTTTTTTCTCTTTGAGCCTCTCTTTTGCTGGTATCGCTAGAATACTTCTACGGTGCCTTTGGTCTACGCAGTTAGGCACTTGGAGGGTACCTGAAGGTACAGTCTCGTATCTCTGTCTTTTGGCCTGCTCGGGACCGATGCATAGTCCAGAAAGCCGCGGCACCCACCCACCCATCACTGGCGACGGGCCGATAGTCCCTTGTTTTGTTACCCTCTTTGGTACGGCAGGCAGGTAAGCATAGACCAGAGGGTAGCACCCGGGCTGGAAAATATTTGTCCCCCTCAGCCCGTCTTCGGCCAGGCTGAGTTTCCTCTCAAATCTTTTCGTCTCCCCCTTCCATGGGCCTGGGCTGCGTCGAGGCGAAGTCAACGTTGGGAGAAGGGGTCAGAGCTCAGGTTGAGGTTGCATATGGCGGGAATTGAAGGTTGCGAGCTGCAGAGCCGGCGGCATAACGACGAGTCTGAGGGTTGGCCAGCCCGACAAAGTCAGCGCGCGCATCACCAAGCGAGCCGCCCGTCCAGTGCGCCTACGCCTCTGCGCCCCCGCCAAAAGTCGGGGGAGGCTGTGGCGCCTGGCACGGCAGGACCCGGGGTAACCACACCCGAGGCGGCCAGGAGCACTGCCCCAACACATCACTCAGATCACAGCGGATCCGATTGTCCCATTGCACCAGCATCGAGCGCATACCCGTAGGCGCGACCGCATTGGGCGCCATGTATGTCGGCAGTGAAGCTGGGAAGCAGTTATGCCGACATGGGCCAGCGGGACAGGGGATCACACCCTATGGACAGATGAGCAGGCGAAAAAGGGGGCGTCGTCGGGTGAAGGATCCCGCATCGCTAGGTACGTTTTGCCCGACCGTCTTGACGGGCCGGTGACCAGCGCCGCTCGGGCGGAGGGATCCATCCGTCCCACTAGCGGTCGAGAGGCATAGGAGTATTAAAAAAAAAGGGCGGAGGGACAAATTTTGCATTGTATCGGTTGGTATCGGTTGGCTTGTGTCGAGGGGGTAAAGAGAGCTCGAGCATCCTTGTCTCTCCTTTTCGGCGCCTTCAGGCCTTGCCAGGTCCGTATGTTTTCGCACCCCCCCCCCCCTTCCCCCACCTAAGGTACCCTTACCCTGTCCTCCTGTATCAATGCACACCCATCCTGTCTCTCATTGCCCTCCGCCGACCGTGGGAGATCCCGAAGAAAGGAGCGGCATGATAAGTAATAGCTAGCTAGTGGTACAATGGATGCATTATGGAGGTTGGTTTGGTATCGTGATGCCCGATGGCCATGATGAGGGGAAGGGAAGGGGAATCAATGAAGCAGAAAACCCGCCGTTAGCCAGTACATGCAGAAAAGACTAGGAAAGACGCAAGGAAGAGAGAATAATGGATTATTTTACGGCCATCCGACCCATATGCACCACCCTTGCCTGTTCCGCGAAGCACGTTGAAGAGAAAAAGGGGTCGAAAAAGAACCTCCTATGCCATCTGAATTCCTTAATTGCCATGCAGTTCGCTATCGTTGTCCTCGCTGCGACCGTCCCCTGCTACTTGTTGCTGTGCAAGTTGCTTCCACTATGCTTTTGAATGCAGACCGCATATAAACTCCGTAAAATGACGATGGGGCTGAGAAGGGGAGCGTAAATGGTGGTACAAAATTCAAGAAAAACTCCCCGAGCCGAAAATAAAATTGGTATTGAAACGTGGGTATCGGTAGAGCGGACCAAGTTGAAAAGAAGACGGGCGCGTGAAAGCCATGCGGAAACGTTCCATCATTCATAAACAAGACTGACTCGGGTGTCTTGGGGGGGCGCGGTGGTGAAGGGGAGGGTCGTTTCTCGGTTCGAATCAGGGTGCGGCAGCGACAAAGCCATCGTGGCCGCGTGCTTGTTGGCTTGTACTGTTGGAATTAACACCCGGTCGGACAAAAGCCTTGTATGCCAACGCTGCGAACCGCCGTACAACGTTCGTAGTACCGCCCGAGCTGGCGGCCTGCTCCCGGATGAATCTCGTGGCTACGGCGAGCCTGCTGCGTGGGTCGGACTCGTCAAATCGCGCCGGGGCTGTCTGCTCGTTCAAGGCTGGATCGAACTGGGCCGAGAGCTCGCGGAGCACTGCAATACTGTACAGCACATCCCGATTCTCCCGCCCATCGAGCAAGCTGCGCATGCGAGAGAGGGATTGCTCGCGCCGCGACGCGTCAGTAGAATGTGATTGCAAAAGAAACTGGGCCAAGTAGTGCCAAAATTCCACCTCTCCCGCACGGTCTGCGGCGGGCGGAGGTGGCGGGGCCAAAGGGTTCGCGGGAAGTGTGGCGCCTGACAGGAGGATCTCGACTACCATGACCCGGTTGCGGGCCTCAACGGGATCGTCGGGCGGTGGCGGCGAAAAGTGCGAAGCCGGCCGGCTGGACAGGACCGCAGAAACTGGAAGAGAGGCGAGAGCCCAGACCACGCGGGCCTCGAGTTGGCTAGAAGGAACCATCTCGGCCGGATCGGTGGTCTTGACCTCGCCGATAACCTGGAGAAAAGAAGCAAAGAGGTCGAGCAGAGTTGCGTTGCCACGAAGCAGGCCCTCCTTGTCCCAAGAATGGGGTTGTCTGAAGTCGAACCATTGGCTCTCGAAAAAGGCCACGAGGCCTGGGGAGTAGAGCTCGTGATAAAGCTGGGTGATCTCGAAGACGACCTGCGCGGTCGGAGGCGCCCCCCGAGCGGGCGGCTCGGCGCCTCCTAGAGCTGCGAGGTCCTCGACTCTCATCTTCGTTCCTGCAATATCATGTAAGCGGGGGGCCATTCCTAGCAAGGCAAAGCAAGTTGGTGTCGGATTGGGTGAGAAGTGCGACGCTGGCTGGGGAGGGCCACCTATGCGCTGACTGCTTACCCCTATAGATTGATGCTCTATGCTCTCGAACTTGAGATCCCGGTATTGAGACCCCGGTGTTCCGATCACGGGAGACGGCTGGTTGCCTTGCAGTGCAGGATCGATCACCTGGCCGTACTCGTGGCCCTCAGGCCTGCTTCCCTGGGAGGTGGGCGAGAGCGAGTCTAGAGTGCTGGCACCCGACTGGCCGGGTTGCGCGTACGAGCTAGGCACGACAGGTGGCCTGTACTGGTGTGCGTTCGACGAGGGGACGGTCGCGGATGGTGTCGACCCGAGGGTTGGGGCCGTGGGAGATTGGCTATTGGGAGCTGGCTGGATAGCTGCAGGTGCCTGTGCTTGCTTGAAGATGGGATCATAACCCAGGCACTCCCGTTTTGACTTTTTGCAGTTGTTGCACGTTGGGTGAGCCTCGTCGCACTGCGTCACGTCAAAATGTCAGAAATTTGCGGTTCGCCTCAAAAGTCTCTCTCTTTTACTCTCTCTCTTTCTCTTTCTCCCTCGCAGCCACAGCGCGGCATTAAGTGTCGTTGGATTTGGGTGAGATTGCGAGGGCAAGTTAGATCGAGCGGTGTGGACCAGAGACCCAGTATTTTAGCTGTCAAGTTGGGTCCCGAGCCTTTTTGGACACCGGCTAACGGGTCGTTTGGCTGTTCGCTTGTGCATAATAGCTCAAAATGACAAGCGTCCTTCCCTGCTATCGGACGAACCCGTTGACGGGGCAAACGGCTGCCAACTTTGAACGCACCATTCTGGCGTACAAGGAATTGGGAGGGGGAGCGTCGTTTTTGAGGTCGAATTTGTGTAGTTGTGATCCCGCATTATCCACCGCCAGATTTTGCCGGAGGGTTTGCGACCCACGCCCAGGACAAGAGGCCACACGTGTGGACGTGCGAGAGAGAGAGAGAGGAGAAATAGGGAGAGGGAGAGAGCCACGGATAAAACAATATCAATCACAATAAGTGCAAGGAGAGCAAATTCACGCACCTTTATCCTGCGCTTGCGGCACGTCAGGCAGCCCGTCTTTGTTCGCCTCTTGATCTCCTGCCCCCCGAGCGGTGTCAGCGGAAGCCGATCTCCAGGGTACCACAAATGACTGGGAAGGGCGGCCGGGGACGATACCTTCTTGTGCCTGCCGCCGCTCAGCGCAATACGAGGGTCCGTTCCCATCCCCGGCAGCGCAAAGCGCATCGGATCCGGCATTCCGGTGTAGTGCGTGGGCACGCCGTAGTAAGGCATCTGGGGACCACTTGGCACCATGGGCCCGCCCATCGGGGGCGCCATGCCCATGGCATGCGGCGGCGGTTGTTGTGACTGCATCGGGTCGAGGGTTCGCATGCTCGGCAGGGCCATGGATGTATTCACGGCGGCGGCGGCGCTGGCCCGGTACATGTCGCCGTGGCCATGATGCGGCGGGTAGGTAGCGTACTGGGGCGGCCCGGGGGCCATGCCCGCAGGGAAAGCGGCCGCGTTTGGATAGCTCACTGGTGGCCGGTGCGGACCGGGTGGGTGCTGAGGGTTCGACATGGGCGGCGAGGTCGGCAGCGGCGCGTCGCCGTTGGGTCGCGTCCCGTTCTTGCCGTGGTACGATGCGAGAGCCGGCGGGTCTCCAGAAGGATCGGTCGAAGTTCGAAGGGTCCCGAAACTCTGGTTGTCGACGTATGCCGCAGGCCCGACGAGACCACGCGCCGTCTCCCTTGCGTCCTCGCCTCGTCCTGCGTCTCTATCGTGCCCAACGCCTTCGCCGCCGACGAGCTGGGCGGAGCTGTAGCTCGGATTGGCTTCTTCGGTATGCGGCCCGGCTGGGCGGAGGGTCGACGCTGGTAGCTGCGGTGCTGCTGCTGGTGGCGTTGGGTGTGGTGGTGCTGGGAGCTTCGGTCCTGGCTGCAGCAGCTGCTCGTCTGGCGGGGGACACTCGTCGTCTAGACCTCTATCCGCGGACAGTGGAGGGCGAGACTGAGAAGCCTCTGTGGGTTGAGCCATTCTGGGGAATTTAATTAGATTTTTTTTATGGAGCCACGAGCCTAGCAGAGAGTGACAAGGGACTTCACTCTCAAGGGAGCAGGGGGAGGGACGCGACCCTGGGCCGGGGCTTCCTGCGACGGGCGAGGGGCGGGGGGGGGGGGGGGGGGGGGGGGGGGGGGGGGGGGGGGGGGGGGGGCGGCGGGGGGGGGTGGGGGGGGGGGGGGGGGGGGGGGGGGGGGGGGGGGGGGGGGGGGGTGACCGTTTTGGGGGGGGGGGGGGGGGGGCAACCCAAAAAAAAATTGGGTGTGTACTTTGCTCTATTGTCTCTTGTGGCCTGCGCTGCCTGGATTGAATGGTGTGTGGCTGTTCTCAGTAATTCTCTGATAAATTGGCCCGGCTGTCAGTGCCAATGTGCAATGCGCGCTCGCAGCAAGCAGCAATGCAAGCGATGCGATGCGATGGCTGTGGATTGGATGATGGGATGCATCGAGCGAAAATCTGCGCGCTGTCCGCCCCAAAAGGGTGTACATGGGTACCTCGTTCCCGCTAGCCAAGTGTCCGCCCCAGCTTGGTCCAGACCGTTATTTTGGTTGCCCACAGGCCCATGGGCCTGCAGCTCCAGTTGCGAAGCTCCTTAGCGCGCAGTCCGTGTTGCACTCGACGTTTATTTTTCCTTCTGACCTTCCCCTTCTCGCGACCTACCCCTTTCCGGGCTAAGGCGGGCGCCCCTCTCAAGACGTCCGCCTCCGAAGAGGGCCAAGCCCGGCGACTGGAAGAAACCCCGACCCAGCCAGTGGAATAATAAAATTGGTCATGGTGCGTTCGGCGACATGGAGTACGGGCAGCCTCGCGCTCCCGAGCAGGCACGAGCCGGGGACTATCAAGAGGCTATCAGGGCCAAGCGACCCGGCGACAGGCCCAGGGCCAGGTTTCCAGAAGCATCGGTCGGACCGAAGCAGACCTTAGCACCGCAACGACAGACATCAGCTCCCTGTCCTACAAAATAACCAAACGGGCAAGACCTGCCCCTCGACCGCCGAGCCACGAGATGCCTGTAACATCCCTGCAAGGTGTATCCGTATCCGTCCAGCTGCAGGCCGTACCGCCCGCGCTCGACAGTTGGTTGACTCTGGCCTGAAGATCGCCGCTGCACCAGCTCACACACCTGACTCCCAGCTACGACATATTATCCAGCAGGCTGTTTTAATCCCCGTTCCTATGCCTGCAAGGGTCGGTGACCGCTACGACCTGCTAATGTACCTTGGGGCCCCAACTATAGCGCCCTTGCTGTGGATCTTAATCGACCAGGCGGGCAACGGAGCGGGAGCGCAGGCATGAAATAACGCCTGAAATGAGGAAGGTGCAGTTCTGCAGGTCTTGCCGCACCACCGCCGGCTCGGGAAGGGGGCCGTGGGCGAACGTTGCCCGCCGCCAGGCACTGACTGACTTGGCCCAGCATCATCGTCAGCATCATCGCCGGCGGGCGGGCGCCCTCTTCTTGTTCGCTGGTCGGAGCTTTCCCTCCCCCTCTCGCTTGTGCGCGCCTGTCGTTGTCGAACCGGACGACGCTGGCGGCTCCGCTGTGCAAGCGGGAGTCGGAACAGGCTACTGCCCGTGGCGGCTGTGATCATGATGTGACCTGGCTCCGAATCCCACCTTGCACCTCGGTCGGTACCCTGTGTGCGGAAGATGGCGCCCCTCCCTGCCCCCTGCCCGCGCGCGCCCAGAGAGCAGGCATGAACCCCCCTCCCCAGCCCTCCCCCCCTAGGTCCCCAACGGGCACAAGCGAAAACGGGCAACGGGAGTAGGGTGGAGAGTGAGCGAGCGATCAAAGGGGGGGTGGGATGTGTGGTGGGAAGTGAGTTGCGAGGCCCGCAAAAAGCTTGGTGTCAAGGTGTACAACGAGCGGCTGCGTGTTGGGAGAAGGAAGGTGAGACCTAGGCCCTCAAGCTTTTTCTCTCTAGTGTCAGATCTGATCGGGACCGTACCGATTCGGGGCCTCATGTCTCTGTCGTAACATTGTAGCCAGCACCGTGCTAGGTTCTTTGGTTCCTCTTTTATTTCTCCTTTATTCCTTTTCTCCTCTGGTCTCGCTAGTCGATCGATCTTCCCGCTCGCAAAAGTCTCGCTGCGGCGCTGTTTCGCATTCTCGTACTTCTGATATGGACACCCAAGACACAAAACCTGGTACGCTGCGACTCGGCCTCACGCTGGGCAAATCTAGGGGACGCCATCTGGCCCATTGCTCCCGCCGCCAATGTCTCCTACTTCGTGTCTCCTGACGTTTTCAGGGCGTCTAGGCCCGGACATTGGCCGCCACCTTTGCTAGACACAACTTTGGGAACGCGCCCCCTGGGTTACGCAGCGGGAGGAGAGGGTAGGCTGCGCAGGAAAGCGAACGGGGGTAGCAGGCCACGATTCACACATATATTATAACGGTACGGGACGGTACATGGGTGGTACTCGCAAGAGATCGACGTGGCCATGTGTGCGTTGCATTGTATGATACGGGGTACGTACCCTACTTCTCCTCAGCCACCCACTCTCCCCGATGTCGCCTGTCTCAGTCCTAGTCCCCTCCCTTCTCCGTCCTTGAAGCCTGGGGGCATGTACGAAGTAATTGTTCGCGGCTCCCGTGCGGCGTAGTGTACAAGTACCCCCCAGGTTGTCCAAGGGTCTCCCCTACTACACCCCGTTCTCCTGGCCGGCTCGAGCGTGTTAAGCCTAGCGCCCCTTTCCTCTACCAGTGCCCCTGCCAACACCTGGACAGGACGCTAACAACACACGGTAGTGCTAGCCTGAGATCCTCGTACCGTAGGTGGAACAGATGCTCTCCCTATCTCGATGCTCCCTCTCGCTCCGCCCGTGTCTGCCGGAGCTTGTCTTCATACCACAATTCCAGAAAGACGCGGTGAAGGGCCAGACAGAAGCGAGATAGGGGCGGCCGGCAGTGGGTTTAAGCGCAGCCCACACCCCAAGTTCTGCTTGGGGTCACGCGTGTGTTGGAGGAGAAGCGCCGCCTCTCCCCCTCCCCCCCCCAACCCCCCTGACGAGTGTTCCGGTTTTGTCGGTCCC
>MU270029.1:804574-820617 GCA_021432635.1 Thozetella sp. PMI_491
CCCATGCTCTGGAACAGTCTATTTTCAGTCGTTAGCTTAGGAACAAGCTGCTCTTCGAGTGCAGCGTCGGAGAGCACATTCAAGAGACGATTATCTATCGGAGAGGCTATAAACCAGAGAAATACAAAAGGAAGACAAAAGAAAGCCCACTTTTTTTTTTTTAATTATTTTATTTTTTCGGAACCCAGGGGACGCCCCCCCCCCCCCCCCCCCCCCCCCCCCCCTTCAATGCATCCCGCCATATGATCATGTTGCTCTGTTAGCCGCAGAGTGCCATATTATCCGCCAGGGACCTGCTCGCTCGCCCCGGCCTCCCCCCGCAAGCCGGACGCAGCAGACACACCCCCCTTTCACCTCCCCGGTACGTACTCTATACTGTCCAGATGGCGCCCGGCAACCTCTGCCACCGCCCTGGATCCTCTTACCAAGGCCTTCCCTGTCTCCTCGGCGGTTGGTGACGTGCCAGAGCCATATCCCCAGGGCATGCCTTGCCCCGGCCTTCTGGCCGCCGTCCCCAACGCTGGGTCGGACAACCAACCGCGCCCACCCACGCTCCCGCTGCCCCTCCGCCGTTCCCCAAAAGCGCCCCGGAGGAGGCTGCCTCGGCCTGATGCTGAGCTGCAAGTGCTGCCCTGGCAAGGCAAGGCGGCAAGGACTTTCTCCACCTCCGTTCCATATCTCCTTTATCCCGGATGAAACTGAGAAACAACCAAACAAGCGCCTCGCTTCTGTCCGGGAGAAGGCCGTGAATAGGCCAGCCTTGGGGTAACAACGAGACGCCTTGTACATAGACCAGTGCGGTCACGTTCCCCATCCAGGCCTCGAGAGGGCCGCCTTTGTTTGTTGATACGCAATGTCCGGCCGCGCAATTCCGCTTCATTACACGCCTCCCCTCGCGTCCTTCGTGCGGGTTGCTTCACCCCCCTCCGGAAGCTACCGACCGACCGCCCATCGTCACGCCGCGTGCGCTCATCAGCCTCCTGTAGTCCAGGGTCAGAGCGAGATGAGTCTTTCGGTTGACCTGCGGGGAGCCAGGACCGCGGCTGTGCCCCCAATCTACCTCACATTGGACTTACATCACGGACTCGACCGCTCGCCACCACCACCACCACCGCCCACACTCCCACACCCCCCTCTTCTGCTTCCGAGGCCTGGGATATATTATCCGCCCACTGGGCCGCCTCCACGCCCTCCTCGCGGCGCCAGTTTCCGGGGGATTCATTTACCCCCGGTATGTAGGTCAGCTCCCACGGCCAAGTTGGAGTCGAGAGACGATGGGGCGGAACCGCAAAGGGCTGGGGAGACCGTCTAGATCTCGCGCGGGCTGGGCATCCCGGTCTATAAAAAGAGTGGTTTCCTGGCGGCTGGGAAGGTATAAGGCATGCTCTATTATGCTGATTTTGCATGTATGGACGCGTCTGTGGTACAAATGCGGCCTGATGAGTGGCAGCCAAATTACTAGGTTTTGGCTGAACTCAACGTGGCATATTAGGCTTTTCGAGCCCTCCTGGTCTTGGGGTCGTTGCTTGCCGCTCCAAGGGCCCCATCGCCTCGTGCCACCGCGCCTGCGCGCCACCTGAGACCCCGGGCGCCGGTTTTTTCTATCTCGAGCATTTCCCGCGCCGTACTCGACGTGGCTCGAGGCAGACGAGGGCACCGTGCGGTGCCCCCCCCTCCTTGGCTTGTCAGCAACTAGTCATTCTACCCCTCGGCACAGAGTAATCATGGAGCCTTCATCAACGAACGCCGATCGACCCTTCTCCTAGCTGTAGTCGTCGTCGTCTCTCACGGGGGCCTCTCGACATTCGAGCGCTCCCATTACCCGTGCCCTTTTCTGGGTCGGTGGCACAGGCGAGAGACTACGGGTTCCCGGGCCGGAAGGGGTGGCCGCGCGGGCCAACACACATGGTCTTGAAGGCCCAGACACCCAACCACTTCGTTGCATGCGGCCTGAGAAGAGGCAATTCCTTGGCCTCGTCCTGGCTGATGGGCGGTTCCCAGCAATGGCGCCGGACTCTTTGGAGCACGTTGCAAATCGACTGATGGCTTGTGCAGTAGCGCCCCATGAGCCGCTTACGGCTCTTGGCCTAGCACCTCCGGCCGCATGACACCGAGGACTCCTATTGACCAAAAGTCTGCCATAGCGTACTTCGCTCCTTGGCCCCTAATGACGTTCGGATTCCATGTCGCTTTCGAGAGCGATCGTACTTTTCGTGCAGACACCCGGACCTTCGCAGCCATCCCCCTTTTTATCGGCCCGGCCGGGGACCGCCGTAGGCAGGGCGAGCCCGGATCACGGTGAGGTCTGGTACGGAGCCTGCCACCTGCCGAACTGCGCATCAGTTTCGGGAGTCGGGGAGGGGCGCTCCCTGGTAGTGGTCGGGGTAGGTCGGATCCTTCGCTGGTAATTACATTACCTGCCAGAAAGGGAACACCAAACAGCGGTGGTACGCCCGTGCTCTAATGAGATGTCGCCGTGCCTCGCCGCGAAGCCTGCGAGGCCGGACTGCCCCCGGGGAGCTCAAGGATTCACGAGGTATACGGCGCGGATCGGTCTCGAAAGTGGAACAGAGAAGACGAGAGAGAGAGAAGGGAGGGTAAAAAAAACAATATCACTTGCCTGCTAAGGCGCTACTACCTGGATCGTCTAGGTGCCTAGTCTCTGGTTCTACTAAAGCAACTTGGGCTTCGCCCCGAGCCTAACCCAATGTGCGCATGTTTAGGGGTATCAACGCCATGCCTGAAGCTGCCTCGCCAGCGCCTCCCCCCTCGTCGTCGAAACTCTATGTGCCGTGATCGAACTCCCCACAGCCCCGCCACTGGGCATTAATTATTATCTTTCTTCCTCGTCATTTATACCTCCACGTATCGAGAAGTTCGGCGACCCTGTCGTGGCCTCTCTGCCTGGCCAAGCCCGCCGGCGTCCCTTGTCTATAGTTTTTCTCCTCCCTATAATCCTCAAGGTTGTCATAGACGGCGTGGGCCAGGAACTGCTTCGCTCCTTTCTGTAGTAGCAACTTGACTGCTTCGTAGCTTCCCATGCTCGCTGCGTAGTGCAGCGCGGTCGCTCCTCTCTTGTTCTGGTGGTTCACGTCGAAGGCGGGCCGGCTGCCGAGGCCCGCTAGCTTCTTGCTCCGCCGAACCCGCAGGCCCAGCAGGAAGCGAAGCACTTCGGGCGCAGACGCCGCGGCGAAGAGCAAAGTATCGTCGGCCGTGGTCCGCGCGTGGATGTCGGCGTTGTGCTTGTCGATCAGCAGCCGTAGCGTCGAAAGCTGACCGCCCTCGGCCGCGAAGAACAAGGGCGTGTGGCCGCCCCAGATGGTAGCGTCCGCCTGGGCCCCCTTGGAGAGCATCAGCTCGATTATTCCGTCTAGGCCGAGCCGCGCCGCCTGATGCAGCGGTGTGAGGTTGAGGCGGCCCTGTGGTCGGTAGAGATCGCCCCCTTCCTCTATCAACATGCGGACAATCTCGATCCTGCCCGCAGTCTTCTTGTCGCCCTCGCCGCTAGACTTCGCCCACTTCAGTGCGCACCACAGCATCGACTCCCTATCTGGTGAGAGCGGACTTGCGTCGGCTCCGCAAGCGAGAAGAGCCTTGACAACCGACGCGTGGCCCATGACTACGGCTAAGTCCAACGGCCGACCGCCAGCAGCATTAGTGGCATCGATCGGCGCGTCCGCCTTTGCGAGCATCTGCGCGATCTCGACGTGTCCGTTCTGGGCTGCCATGTGCAAAGGGGTATTGCCGCTCTTGCTGCACTTTCTGACATCTGCACCCTTCTCTAGCAATACTTCCGCGACCAACTGATTGCCCAGTGCGGCCGCCATCAGCAGCGGCGTGCTCAGCTTCGACCCGCGCTTGTTGAGGTCCGCACCGGCCTTGATCAGCACCTCAGCAATGTCGGTGCATCCGGCCGTGATGGCAGCCAGCAGCGGTGTCGACTCTCCCGTCCTCCTGTCGACCTGCACTCCGCCCTGGCAGAGAACCCGCACGATCCCCGCGCTCCGCTTCGTGATGGCGACCCCGAGCAACGTCTTTCCACCCGGCGTGGCGACCTCGAGATCAGCACCGCAGTTGATGAGCTGCCGGGTCGAGCCCAGGCGCGAGAAAGAGACGGCCTCGAGCAGCGGAGTGTGGCCGACGCCGTCTTGGAGCTCCATATCGGCTCCGTGGCCGGCCAGCGCCAGGATCGTGCTGTCGGAAGGCGAGAGCTCGGCAGCATGATGCAGCGCGCTGCGTCCCGTGTTGTCGACGGCGGTGGGATCCGCTCCGAGCTCGCACATCAGCGCGATAAAGTCGTCGGGGAAGCCCTGGCGGACGGCGCTGATGAGGGCCGTCTCGCCGGCCAAGTTGCGCGCTTCCATGAACGCCCCAGCGAGCACGAGGTATATCGCGATGGGCACCGAGCCGGTGGCTAGCGCTCGCTGCAGGGGAGTTAGGGGAGATCCAGGGCGCGACGCGTTTGGGTTGGTGCCCTTGTCCACGTCCTCGAGCAGCTCGAAGACCGCATGGCTGTCCTTGCGGTCGATGGCGTAATGCAGCTCCTCTGCTCGCCTCCGACTTGATTCAATCTTGGTGCTGGGCCGGCGCTCCAGCCGAGAGGCGATGGCCTCCATTTCCGGCCGCTCCAGCACCCGAGGCATGTCTATCATGACTGTCCTTGACCTGAGCGACGGGACGTCATCTTGTGATGATGAGAGCCCCGAGGAAGACCGGGTGCTATCGGCCTGCTGGCACAACCGCGCAGCGGTTATCGCTTTGTCTCTATTGGAAACTGCGTGAGTGCCAATGGCCTCGGCCGGGGGCTGCTAGGAAGACATACGCTTTTACGAGGTCCATCAAGGACGCGCAGGATGCGCGCAAGTCTGGGAAGTTGGCGGAGAGAGGTGACGGCATGGGAGACAATCCTGGAAAGTTGGCCGAGAGGGGGGACGGCGCCGGCGACAGCCCCGGAAAGGCTGCAGCCGTCGGGGAGAGCCCCAGCCCGCTGTCCAAGCTGAGGCAATCCATCCAGTCGGTGTCGCAGGATGCCGCCTCTGAGCTGTCTAGGGTGATGCCTGGTGGCCAGGAGCGGCTCGTCGACGACAGGGGTTTCCGAGGAGACGGCACACGGAACAAAGCACGGGGGAGCGAGCACTTGTGCGAAATGTCCCGCGCGGAGGCTGCATCTGGAATATGTACGCACTGCGAAAGCCCCTGGCAACAAAGGCACAAGAAGGGTTGGGGCCGGGTCCAGGCCTCGCTCCATACCGGCGCCAAATCTTCAGCTCGCCCATGTGGTAGATGTGCAGCTAACATCAACCGCCCCTTGCACTTGCGGAGCTAAGGCACCACTAGCTGTACCTTGAGCCAAGCAAGCTTAATTCATGACAGAGCTAGGCGCCAGGTTGGGCCTAGGGGTCGTCGCCATGTCCATCTTCGGCCAAAATCGAGATTGGTGGCACACGCACGCAGCTGGTACCGGCAGAGCGGTCCTCAGGCCACAGGGAGGCTATTGACGAATCGACGCACCGAGGGCGCGCCGCTAGTCGCGCGCCAGGGACCCGGGCCAACCAGCGCGCAAAAGCCCTCTACCCCGAGTTTGCTTATTTGCGTCTAGGGAATAAGGGGAATAATTAAAGCCCTCTCCTCACACCACTCCCCTGGGGCAGCGAAGAGGTGGTCCCGGAATTGTGGCTGCACATGACGCCACTCTTGGTACCCGAGGCGTACGGGCCCGCTGCTAGTGTTAGGGCAATGGACCACGCCTCGCGGCACTACAGCTGGTTGGGCAGCTCGCGATCCTCACGCCCCGGAAACCCTCCACAGTCCCGACTGCGATCGCCGTCGCTGCTCTCCATCAGAACCGCGGGTGTGTCCCGAGCTAGTTTAAGTGCCGCCCGGGGCCCCGAAGGTCTAGACCGCAGCGTGCACAACCACACGGTCTGGGCGCCCGGTCCGTCTATCAGGTAGAGAGCCTCATGGCGGCGAAGGCTTGTCTAGACATCAGCCAGGCGTCTGAAGTGACTAGCGGTGCAGCCCTTGGCTCGGTGCAAACGTGGCCCTCTGGCTATTATCTCTATCGGTCGTATTCGGAAGGGATGTGTGTTTCTCCTGGCGTCAACCGAAACGAAAGCATCAGCAGCCACATTCCCAAGCCGTCACGTCGTGGCACCTCGACAAGAGGTCCTGGTGTCCGCTAGCCCTCTGTCCCACGGGTGCTGGGATGGCACTATCTATTGCCACCCGGCAACCAGATACTTGCGTTCTCCCGTTGCTGGTGTTCCGGTAATCCAGATGCAGTGGTGTATCGCAGGCCACGGGGGGCCGCGGGGGAAACTCGGCTGATGGTTCGGTCAAACGGCTTCAGGTAACAGACATAAATACGCGGTACTAATACCGACAGTTGAGTCTCTCACTCGTATGCATCAATTACAATAACGCATGACGTTTCAAAGGAGAAAGGTGAAGCAGAACCAATTGCTCTTAGACAGGTCTTTATCATGGCAAGCATTCCGTCACAAGACGCACATACCTTTTAGGCACAGGGACCATAGATCTTAACCTTTACAAGTCCCAATCATTGAGCCCCCAGACTTATGGACCCCATTTCAGGGGTTAATAGAGAAGAGTAAACAGACCCGGTCGAGGTGCCGATCTCGTCCATAACAGGCCCATCACACGGCGCCCAGCCTCACGATTTAAGCTCGTATCCTACTTCAAAGAAAATATGAGGCTATTAGTTTTTTCAAACAATATTTCTGCTCATTATACCGCCGAATCCTAGGGCTTGGGGGCCTTACCCTCGTTCAACTCGATGCTACGGTCTCTACTCAACCCTAACCCTACCCAGGCTCTTGTACCCAGCCAGATGCCAAGACCTTTGCCGAGGGCCCGTGCTCCTAGCTCTCTACCTTGCGATCCTTACCTAAGGCAAGGTTGTAGCCACCAGCTTGACCTGTCACCGAGGGGCAGGCGAACTTAAATGTGCTCTGTTCAACGACGAACCCACGACAACAGCAACGGAAACGGGTTCGCAACGATAAACTCGAAGGTGTATATTGCCTGCGTATCGAATATCCGTCACGGTGGCGAGCATCTTGTGGTCCAAGAGAGAGGGTTCCTCTTCGGACCCCCCCAAGGCGCCGGCCACGCAACCACAGGACATGGCAGACCCGCAGCCGCAGCCAACCCTGACGCCGCAGTTCTGCTTCTCCACGACGGCGCTGAGAGGTTGATACTCCCCCCCGTGATGCCGAGTGAACCGAGGTCTATGGCCTGAGCTGACATGTCTGGGCCGATGCAGACTTCTTGCGGATCTCTCGGGGCACGATCGACGACTCCATCACCCAGAATCTTAACGCCCTGGTCACGCCGGCGGCGGCCGGGTTCGATCCGTCCTCGACCGCCACGCCGAGCCGGCGACCGCTTGGTCGCCGCATCGACCCGCAATCCTGCCAGAGCTTCCGAGACAAGGTGCTTTTCCCGTCATGGAGCGCCCGGGCCGAGGTGCTCAGCTACTGCGCCTTGGTGGCCACCAGCCCCGACCCCGATGACCCCGAGGCGGCACTGCGCGAGGCCGAGAACCTGCGAAACAAGGAGAAGGTCGTCAACGAGCGGCTCGACCCCTACTCGGCCCGCTACTTCCCCCGGGAGGGGCGCACCGAGAAGCTGGCTGCGCTGATGCGACAGGAGAGGGGGGTCGAGCACATCGTCAGGACCCGGAGCTGGGGGATCGTCCGGGAGCGATGTGGAGGCGACCTGCCCGAGGATTGGGAAGAAGCATTCGCCGCTTGGAAACGGCGGCCACCAGTGACCTTGTAGACCACCCGGGAGGCAATGTGTACGATAAAACCAAGACATGGGCCTATAGTCGCCTTGCCGCATCCCGGGATGCACCTTTCCGCATGCAGGGGGCATAGAGAGAAGAGGAGTTCGCGGAGAACAGTTAGCATTAGCGTAATCACCACTGTGTATATACTAGCATGCGGCTCCGGGGCGGGAGCGGGTGCTTGCCGCCGCATACTGCATGTTTTTGTCCTCCAGGTGCCGCCGCCGGCGGAGAGCACGACTCGGGTGGCAGCTGTCAGCTGTTGTGTACTGCGTCGGCGACGCTCAAGACAAGCAGCAGCTGCCGTAGTGGGGGGAAGCTCCTTTCCCCGGCCACGAAAGCAAAAAGTGGATCCCGCTCCAAACCACCTGCGCCGCCAAATCGGGCGACCCCAGCTTCTCTCGACACTCAAAACTTCTCGGCCTCAAGCACACGACATTGCGTTTTGTCTCCACCCCATTCGACCGCGCTCCTCTCCTCGGCGAGACTATTGCGCCAATTGCTCCTCCCAGACGGATCTTCCTGTCGCCCTCGACAGCCCTTGCGCCTCTTCAAACCCCTCCCGGGCCTTGCAGCGCACACCGGAAATTTGACTCTGGCCCATTGGATAATCGGCGAAGCTTCCGCACATCTCCGACCACCACCCACCTCCCCCCCTCGTGCGGCTCCTCCTCCTCCTTGGCCGGCGTGGGCACCTCGACTTTAATATCCGCGAGCGCCCCCGGAACCTCCCCAAATGCCGCAAACGCTGAGCACGAGAGAGGCCAACCTCTTTCGCAGCGTCATCCGCCACTATGAAGACAAGCAGTACAAGCGGGGCCTCAAGGCGGCCGAGCAGATCCTCAAAAAGAACCCTAAGCATGCCGATACCATGTCGATGAAGGCGTTGATCCTCAATGCTCAGGGCCAGCCCGACGAGGCCTTTGCCCTCGCCAAGGAGGCCCTTACCATCGACATGAAGTCGCACATCTGCTGGCACGTGTACGGCATCCTCTACCGCACCGCCAAGAACTTCGACGAGGCCATCAAGGCCTACAAGTTCGCCCTCAAGCTAGAGCCAGACTCGCAGCAGATCCAGCGCGACCTCGCCATCCTCCAGATCCAGATGCGCGACTACCAGGGCTACGTCCAGAGCCGCCTGCAGATGCTCAAGGCCCGGCCCCAGATCCGCCAGAACTGGACCGCCCTGGCCGTCGCCTACCACCTCGAGGGCAACCTGCAGGAGGCTGAGAACATCCTCTCGACCTACGAGAAGTCACTAAACGCGCCGCCCTCCAAGACCGACGTCGAGAACTCCGAAGCCGTCTTGTACAAGAACTCGATCATCGCCGAAAGCGGCGAAGTCGCGCGAGCGCTGGAGCACCTCGAGAACGATGCCAAGAACAGCCTCGACCGCCTGGGCTTCCTCGAGCTGCGTGCGAAATACCTGGCCGAGCTGGGCAAGAAGGAGGACGCCACCAAGGCCTACCGCGCCCTCATCGACCGGAATCCAGACCACACTGAGTACTACTGGGACCTGCTGAAGGTCCTGGACATCCCCGACAGCGACGCCGCCGCGAAGCAGGCCGTCTTCGACGAGTACGCCGACAAATATCCCCGCTGCGATGCAGCCCGTCGCCTACCGCTGGACTTCTTGACAGGTATGTGCCGCTCCGATAGCCTCCAATCACTGGGGCACTCGTTAACGACGCTGCAGGAGACCAGTTTAGAACAGCAGCAAAGAGCTACCTGGCCCGTATGTTCGACAAGGGTGTTCCGTCTACATTTGCCAACCTGAAGCACCTGTACAGCGATGCGTCCAAGAAGGCGGCCCTCCCGGCTCTCGCGGAGGAGTATCTCGCCGGCCACAAGGCCAACGCCGGCGCCCAGGCCAACGGCGACAGCTCTAAGGGTGAGGGCGCGGCCCTGTACTTCTTGGCGCAGCACTACAACTACCACCTCAGCCGGGACCTCGCCAAGGCGCTGGAGTACGTTGAGAAGGCCATTCAATTGGATCCCAAGAGCGTCGACTTCCACCAGACGAGAGCCAGGATATACAAGCACCAAGGGGACGCGCCTAAGGCCGCGGAGGCGATGGACCAGGCTCGCCTGCTCGACACCCGGGACCGTTATATTAACTCCAAAGCCGCGAAGTACCAGCTGCGCAACAATGAGAACGAGAAGGCATTGACCACAATGGGCCTGTTCACGAGGGCCGAGACCCCGGGCGGACCGCTAGCGGACCTCGTCGACATGCAGTGCCTCTGGTTCCTTTCGGAGGACGGCGAGGCCTGGGAGAGGCGGGGCAACCTAGCCATGGCGCTCAAGCGATTCCACACCATTTACAACATCTTTGACATCTGGCAGGAGGATCAGTTCGACTTCCACAGCTTCTCGCTGCGCAAGGGTCAGATCCGCGCTTACATCGACATGGTGCGGTGGGAGGACCGGCTTAGGGAGCACCCACTCTACGCACGGGCCGCCCTCGATGCCGCACGTGTGTACCTAGGTCTCTACGACCGACCCCAGAATGCGAACGGATCAAACGGCGTCAACGGCGACGGCGCTGCCGATGGTGGAGACGCCGCCGCCGAGAAGAAGAAGGCAGCCAAGAAGGCCAAGAAGGAAGCCCAGAAGGCCGAGCGCGAGGCGGCTGAGAAGACTGCCAAGCAGGACCCTAACAAGACGACCGTGAAGGGCAAAGAGGAGGATACCAAGAAGAAGGATGACGACCCCAACGGGCTCAAGCTCTTGGCGACGACCGACCCCCTCGGCGAGGCCACCAAGTTCCTGGTTCCGGTGCTTCAGTTCGCCCCCAAGAATATCGACGGCCAAATCGCCGGGTTTGAGGTCTACATCCGGAGGAGTAAGTAACGCCAAGCCACAGAGCGCTCTACCACTCCGCTTCTTTTGCTGACGCTCTCTCTAGAAAAGTATCTCCTCGCGCTGCGCTGTCTCAATGCGGCGCTAAGTCTCGACAAGGCGCACCCCAAGGCACAAGAGCAGGTCACTCGGTTCCAGCAGGCTGTCAAGCCTGTCCTTTCTTCCCTCCCGCCCAAGGTCCAGGAGATCATCAAGTCCGAGTTTACGGCCGCGTCCCTCTAGAGGTGCGGCGCAGAGCCCCGCGCTCAGCGCCAGGACAGCGCCGAGCACATGCATTCGGCGGTCCGGACGGCGCACCTGCTCGGGCGGGGGAAGGCCACGTCCTAGGAGGAATTGCGAGATGTTCCCCAGCTCGGGGCCGTCGCCGCCGGCAGGGCCGTGAGTATCACGGACGGGCTGGGGCAACGAGAAGTAGGTGGAGGAGCGTGGTTGGAGCAAGCAGTAAAGCAGAGGTGGCTCGAGGCGCTACTGTCGGCCTAGGTGGTGGTGTGTGGCATTTTGGTATCCCATGGTCCGGGCGCCCCCCCAAGGTTGGGCCTGACTGGCTGTGCATTATAAGCTTAAAAGGGGGAAAAGATTGCGGGGTGCATTGCTCATGGATGGGTGGTGGATTTAGAACCAGACTCAGATGACGGATTTAACCCATTGTCGCTGACCCTCTTACCCAATGGCTCTATGTCCGGCCCTGTGGCACCCTCTCCCTTGTTCTGCTTCTTATCGCGCCCAGGTCGAGCAACACGCTCTGAGGCGGGGAGAGGGCTTCACATCAAAAAGTGTTGTAGCATTGGGTCCCTCTTGGGCCGGAAGTTGTAGCTTGCCAGTCCGTGTGTCCCGGACCGCGGACTCTTCGTGGAGACCGGAGACTGCCCCGTTTCGGCTGAGCGCCCCGATCCCCTGTTCCGCGGGGCCCGGAGGGAGGGAGTACCTCGACCAGGCCCCGCCCACGAGCCAAACTTCCCAGGCCTCGGTCTTTTTGCGTCAGCCTAGTCGGCTTAGTCGGACTTCGTCTCACCAAAGCTCCTTTTAGCGTTTACGTTTTGCGAAATACCTACTATCTTCCAGTCTCTCGTTCAACGCATTTTTGACCCTCGTTGTTCTTAATTGTACAACTAGGCTCTCCATAATCGCCTCCGCACCCCGGCCCCCGCATCCAACGGTTCCCTCGTGTCCGCCCCTTTCGCCGAAAAAAATCACATGCATTGCTAGTCTCCGGCCATAGGACCTCACGGTGCCCGACAAGACGTACCCATGGCGGACCCGAGCTTTGCGACGACGCTGGCGGGCGAGGATGCTAGCACGCTCCGGCTGGGCCATGTCTCCCTGACCTTGGGCGCAGATGCCCTGAGCATTCTAGGTGCGTCGGCTGCGGGCCGCGAGTCTCGGCTGGAAGATGCCGAGCGTCGCGCGTCGCACCCGGATTCCCATCCTTCTCCTGTACCTGCAGCTAACGGCCGGCCCGGTAGACACCAAGGCCAATAAGCCAAGCAGAACTTGCGGCTTCGCGGCCGGTTCTTCATGTAAGGCAATTGCCCTCTCCATCCTCGCCAGACATCCGTTCCGATCTGACCTCGTATTCTGACAGCGCCGAGCCAAACACGATCGATCCCATACCGCAACATCCTCTGGGCGGAACTCTCGGAAGATGGGACCAAGGTCACGATCAACTACGCGAAAGCAACCTCGAAGACGCGCCTGGAGGCTCAGTCCCTCAGCTGGAACGTAGACACCCCCGACCCGAAGATACAGTCCTTCGTCGCTCGGCTCCTCGACAACGCCTATCCCTCGAAGGTAGCCCGACAGAAACGAGCATGGGTCGTGGTCAACCCTAAGGCCGGGCCGGGCCAGGCAGATGTCATCTGGGAGCAGCAGGTTAAGCCGATCTTCGAGGGAGCCAAGATGGCCATGACGGTTGTGCGGACCAAGGCCCCGAAGGAGACCATCACGCTGGCCGAGAACTTGGACGTTGATGCATACGACATCGCGGTCTCGTGCTCGGGCGACGGTGGACCATACGAGATCTTTAACGGCTTCGGCCGCCGCCCAGACGCGCGCCGGGTGCTGGGCAAGATCGCCGTGTGCCTCGTGCCGGGCGGCAGCGGTAACGGATTCACCTGCAACCTATACGGCACGCTCCAACCGTCGCAGGTGGCGCTGTCCATCGTCAAGGGCCTCCCTACGCCTATGGACCTGGTAAGTGTCACCCAGGGCAGCACTCGCGTTCTGAGCTTCCTGAGCCAAGCGTACGGCATCATGGCCGACATCGACATCAAGACGGAGCACCTGCGCTGGATGGGCGATACGCGCTTCGTCGTCGGCTTCCTGCAGCTCGTCTTCAAGAAGAAGACGTACCCTTGCGACATCGCCTACAAGGTCGAGATCGACGGCAAGGACGCCATCCGGGCGCACTACCGAGGCCACCTGGAGGGCAAGAACCCGAGCGTCACCACCGACGGCCAGTCGGATGCTACATCATCCGTCGCCGACCTTGAGCAGGGCTTGCCTCCGCTGCGGTACGGCACTTCGGAGGACAAGCTACCTGAAGGGTGGGAGGTGATCCCGCACGAGAAGCTGGGATTCTTTTTCTGCGGCAACGTAAGTGGCGCGCGCTCGTCCCAGGTCTATTCTTTTGCTGTAGCTAACACGCCCCTCTCCTTTGCAGATGGGATACATGGCTGACAAGCTTAACTTCTTCCCCGCCGCGCTCCATAACGACGGGTTGATGGACCTCGTCACCATTGACGGCGACCACAACCCGTTCAAGATGATCGATCTGCAGAACAAGGTGCCGGCCAACCACTTTTACGACCACGAGATCGTCTCGTACCGCAAGGTGTCGGCATTCCGCCTGACACCGCGCACTACGGACGATAACGGCGTGGTCAGCATCGACGGCGAGGCCTTCCCCTACAAGACTTTCCAGGCCGAGGTGCACCCCAGCCTCGGCTTGACGCTCACGCGGACCGGCAAGTACGAGGCGCCCGGGCCCAGGGGCTGGGAGAAGGCCTAAGCTGCTCCTCTGCCGGTCTCGGCTCTGGGCCTGGTGCGTCTGCATCGGCCCATAATCTGGCGGCGTGTATGTTGATTCGGCGTTCCCCTTCCCCTAAAAGCAAAAGCCGAAAGCCACGGCACGATACCCAAACAAGCGTACCTACCGCCCCGTTGGCGGCGGCGGTGGGCGCTAGAGTGTGACCTGTGTTTTTGTACATCGAGTACAATTGCATATATATATACAGTACTTGTAAACTAGGTAGATCTTTCTCTTTAGGAATCAAACTCGGATGAGTTCAACCCAAACGAGCCCCGCTGTTCAAGCCAGTCCGAGGGGGCCTCGCCTTCAGGCAATAGCAGCGTTGCCAATAGCTCCGTAGACAATCCGCCTCGGGTTCAATTGCAAAGTATCAAATGGGTATGGACCAAATGCCACCAGCCTCCCGCCCTAACGCCGTATGCTCCTCTAGCCCTCATGCAAGTAAAATGCGCATCGTGGATTACGCTCAGTCGTCGAAGCCCTCCCACCCATCGTTCTCCTCGTCGTCCGCCGCGCCGTCGCCTGCCTTCCCACTGCCCTTGGACCGGTTGCCGGGTAACCTCTCGTCCTCCAGGGCTTCCTTCGCGCGGATGCGCACCGCCGTGACGGTAGTCTGGTTTTCCAGCTCGTCAATGAGGGCTGCTATCCGGCGAACCGTCTCGGCTGCCTGCTCGTCGTCCTCCTCCAGGAGGCCGGCCTTCTCCGCCTCGTCGACCCAGATGTCCAGCACGTGGAGCCGCAGCCCCGCAGGGATGATGTACGGGTCGCCGTCGCTGTCACGGGGTACCTCCTCATCAGGCGCGAACGGCCACTCCCGGAGCAGTTCGACCATGTCGTCGGTCCGTCCTTTGTCCCAGCCGCCACCAGCGGCCTTGGTCCACCGCAGGCTGGCCTCGAGCATGCGCCGCACCAACAGCAGGAACTTGTTCATGCGGTGGACATCGATGCCCGTGGTCCACTCGCGCGCCATGGTGGCCCAGAAGCCGCGCAGCCAAGGCACGACGGCGGCGGGTGGGAGCACCTCAATGAGTCCGGCGAGCTCGGCACAGAGGTTCTGCTGCGGGATGGGGCGGTCGCACATCCACACGGCGACGAAGAGGCCCTTCCATAGCTTGAGGATCTCGAGAGGCGGGAGGGAGGCGACGGTGTGCGCGGAGAGGAATGTGCGGAGCGAGCCGAGCGCCGTGGTTCGGAGCTTCCGGTCTAGACAGAGAGAAAGTCAGCGCGAGGTGGCCCCCTTCTAGTGAGGGAGGGGCAGGGAGGCGGACCACTCGAGGCGAGGTTTTTAATAAAGGGCGTCTGCTCGGTCGTCATCTTGGCTTCAATTTGAAGCAGACAGGGTCGGCTGTGAGCGGGTCTGTTGGAGGTATGCAAAGATTGTACTCGAAAAGGTGACGGTTGGAAGAATGCGCTTGTCGCGGGGTCTAAGTCAAGACCTTGGACCGGAAACTGGTGGTACGGGCAAAAAAAAAAAAAAAAAAGTTGGCTGATAAGATAAGCGACAGGTAAAGTACTAACGAAACAGGGTGCCTGCACACTGACATTGTAGAAGTAGCAGACGGACGAGGCACGGCGAATTAACAATAACCAGACTTAGTCCAAGCCCAAGCAACGAACCAAATTACTTGCTAAATGTAGATGGACTTTTCTGTAGATAATCTCAAAACAAGACTGTATCACGCATAGGATAAGCGTGACTTGTCACCTATGTCCTACCACACTCAAGACTGAAAATAGCATTGCACCTTCTGAGGCTCTAGGTGGATTGCAATGCACACTGTGTCAACTTATAATACACATAGAAGTAATAAATAGGACCTCTGAGACTGTTAGCTAGTCGTTATTTGGATTAGAGTAACCTTGTCTTCCAGACCGCTACTAGAGAACCCTTTGATACCCAAAGAAACAGGTGCGTGAACGCCTACCAATAAACAGAAATATTCAGGGTCAAATAGGAAAATGCATATAAATAGATATATTTAGCCAATATAAATCTCGAGCTACCTCGTAGTGGCTTTGTATCATCCCGGCGGCCGTGGATTGCGCCTTCTAGCAGTACCCACTAGATCGCTCTCGGTGTGATTCCCGAGAAGCTAGGTTGGTGATAGTTTCGTGGCCCTGCTTAGTAGCGAAGAATAGTGGTGTCATGCTTTATCCTTTGGATCACTTTCAGCACCTTTCTCGAGAAGTAGCTTGACGATAACTTCGTGGCCATAGCGGGTAGCGAACATCAATGGTGTCTGGCCCTTTCTATCTTGCGAATCAACTTCGGCGCCTTTCTCGAGAAGTAGCCTGACGATAGCTTCGTGACCCCACCTAGCGGCGAGGGATAGTGGTGTCTGG
>MU270029.1:820727-915109 GCA_021432635.1 Thozetella sp. PMI_491
GCGCCTTTCTCGAGAAGTAGCCTGACGATAGCTTCGTGACCTGCCCGGGCAGCAAAGGATAGCGGTGTTTGGCTAAAAATTTCATCCTTTAAATCAAGCTTAACACCTTTATCGAGAAGTAGCTTAACGATAGCTTCGTTACCATGACTAGTAGCGAATATCAATGGTGTCTGGCCATATCTATCTTGCGAATCAAGCTTGGCACCTTTCTCGAGAAGTAGCTTGACGATAGCTTCGTGACCATTATAGGTAGCTATGGAGAGTGGCGTCTTCCCAAATAACTCTTTTGAATCAAGCTCAGCGCCTTTCTCGAGAAATAGCTTAACGATAGCTTCGTGACCATAACGGGTAGCGAACATCAATGGTGTCTCGCCATTTCTATCTTGTGAATCAACCTCAGCACCTTTCTCGAGAAGTAGCCTGGCGATAGCTTCGTAACCCGCCCTGGCAGCATTGGAGAGCGGTGTTTGGCCATAATTTTCATCCTTTAAATCAACCTTAGCGCCTTTCTCGAGAAGGATCTTGACGATAGCTTCGTAACCCTGCTCGGCAGCTAAGGAGAGCAGTGTCCGGCCATATGCTCGATATTTTGAATCAACCTTGGCACCTTTCTTAAGAAGGAGCTTGACGATATCATCATGCCCATTGATTACAGCGTACCACAGTGGTGTCCGACCTGCCATGTCTTCCGAGTTAACTATGGTGGACAATTTCAAAGTTGTTTTCAACTTCGATTCCTGGGCGATAATCAACTCCACAACTGAGTGATGTCCATTTTTAATGGCCCATGAAAGAGCAGATAGACCGTGAGTAGTATCTCGAGATTTTCGGCTTAGTCCTTCTCTCAGGAAATGGTCGACTGGCTGTTCTAGGCCAAGGTATGATGCTACCATCAAAGGTGTGAATTCTCTCGGAAACAGCTCCGTCGTCGTCCAGCACAGTCTAAACCAAATCTTCCACCTTTCCATATCTGTGCATAGCTGTATCACTGAGGGAAATTCGATAGCAGCACGCTCTGGATCTGACTGACGGAAATGTGTTGCCCAGTATTTCGCGGAATAGTCCAGCAAGAAAGCATTAGATTGATCCCGATGGAGGGCTTCGAAATCATTGAAGAGAAGATATCGTATACATATTTCAGAGAGAATGCCGTGGGATCTCGGTGGCCAAAATGAGTGCCGCCATTGCTGAATGGTTGAAACAGGCGAAGTTCTCTGTCGAATTAAGAATTCCTTCGCAGTCTGGTGGAGTAAGTAGATTTTAGAGTCGACAATGACAACGAAGAGCCCGCACATGGCTCTAATTGTTTCACGGAACCGATCCTCCGGTTCAATCTCGAGATTGTGGTACGAGTGATGTGTTTTCTTAATAGCCAGTGCTGTAGCCATTTCTCGTAAAGACAGCGGCCTCTCTGCTGCGATAACAATATGCAGAAGTCTTCGGGCCTTCTCAACCTCGGGGCTGCGGGATAAAATCTTGTGATATGCAGCCTCGACTGTTTTCGGTAGGCTACGAATATTCGCACGCAAATTGTCTCTTGTAGTTGCGACACAGTCGTAGCGGATGGCATCAAAAACAAGATAGACCCATAGATATGTGCGGTGGTCAAGATTGGTGAGCTCATCGTGCAGGAATTGCTCTTCATCGGGTTGTAACTGTAGCTCAATCCCAAGCTCCTTTACTCGCTTTCTGATCACAACGTCAATCTCGGACGATATCTTTTCGACTTCTGTTTCGGTCTCCCCACTCAGGTGGATAGTTTTGTCGTTGCTCTTCAGAGACCGGAGGGCTCGTTGAATATGAATATATGGCCGGCTGGTAACGAGGAACTTGAGGTTGGACTTCCCGGACCCATTGCCGTAAAGTTTGCCCAACACTGAAAGCAATTGGAGCTGGCCCTCCTTCCCACATTCATCCAGTGCATCTATGATGCAGATAACCACTCCGTCATTGTGGCTGCTTGCAGCCTCGATAAAAGTTTTCCAGAGATAGTGGAAGGATTCAAAGGAAGTTTCCTCATCCTTTTCATAGTTCTCAAGAATTTTGTCCGAAAGGAGTTCTGGGCGTTGACGGAAGAGCTGCCGTAGGATACAGCGCAAGGCGCCTTGTAGACTTTTCTGTTCTTCGTAGTCGTCTTTAAAAAAAAAGTAACAGGTGGTCCTAGAGTTTGTTGAAGGGAGAACAGCGTCTATTAAATATCGTACTAAAACCGACTTCCCGCACCCAGGGTCGGCAGATACCCAGAGAACGCCGGACTTCTTCTCTTGCCAGCCTCGGAACCGTTCATGGGTAGTAAACCATTCACAAGTACCGGGCACTCTTTCCGGATTTCTGTGTTTGTGGTCTTGGTACTGCACGGCAGAAAGTTGTCTGAGAAATTTAAAGCGAGTTGGATTGGTACCCTAGGAACACTTAGTATCAATAAAGTGGGAAAAGGACCGACACTTACTTGGAGCTTGGCTTCTAAAGTGGTATCGGCCATCCCTTCCGTCACCATCAGCTGTCGAGTACAGAGGCGAGATTCTAAGAGAAGTCTACAGTGTACACACTTTGTTTCCTCTCAAGATTCCGAACGCAATCTCGCACTCGAAACTTCTGTGCTTGATCCGCGATGTACGAGTGCGTGGCTGTTTCGATGGACCCTTGCTCCGTGTACTCTGCCAAGCCAACATCCTGGAGACCTTGCTCAACGTTGAAACGAAAGTACCGGTTCTGGTCGTAGTGTCGTCTCCATCTTGCAATAAACTTCTGGGCGGTTTCTTCCGTCTCAGTCGCGATCTGTCGCAGTGATTTCGTCAAAAACTTGAGTATACTGTCTTCGATCGCCTTTTTTCCCGGGTTGCCTGTCCCGATAGAGATAAAGCATTTGACCAGGGGCTTCAGATCACCGGTTTCGTTACACCAAATGTTGGATGCCTCGCGCTCGACCTCATCAACTGGGTTGTTCGCCCCTATCGCACCGTCCACGAATTGACGCGCTCCGATGGATACAGGATCGAAAAACCCGGTGGCTGCTGATGTTGCGAGGGCGGCCTCGCAGACTGTAGTCGGTATATCAAGCTCATCCTCAATGCTATAGCTTCGCAAGTGTGCAATGCCGTATAAGTCTTTCGTAGCAGCACAAACGAAGCTGGCCGGGTTAGCTATAACTTTAAGAAAGGTAGTTATGGGGATATAGTTACACTTTGCATCCACGGTCCACTCCGTCGTTGAAAGGATCTGTTGGTGACATGCCACGTTTGGTGATCACCTCGTTGATAGCGCCCTTCAGCCTTTCTGAATCAAATTTTGGTTGGATCATTCCCGATAAGCTGATGGGTTTAGAGTGTTTTTTCTTGTTGAAAATCGACCCAATCAATTCGCAATATTCTAGAATGCATTCGTCTACATCCATCTCTAATCGTCCCAGCATAATCGCGATGAGCCTTCTCCTTAGTTAGCTAACTACAAGCCAGACTGCAGACTTGATCACTCCTTACCCGCCAGTGCTCGTTCCCCCAATAAGATCGAACACTTCGCAGGGCTTCGTAGAAGGAAGGCCGGCTACCTTGCGTGCCTGGTTGAGCCGATCCATGACGGCCTTCAACAGGTAAAGCGAAGACAATCCACGAACACCGCCACCATCGAGGGAGAGCAGACAGAGTCCGGTGCTATCAAGATCGCCAGCCCCGGGGCCAGGCAGGTTGGAGCTCATTATGAATAGGAAGATTTCGAACACTCGTCTACTAGACGGTCCGTACAGAGGTTGGTGAGCTCGTGGTGTCAATGTGCAGCAATCGTTGCGGGGTAGCATATCTCGCAAGGCTGTAGTAATTTCTTGCTCCTGCGTCACCACGTGACAAGGAATATCAAAATGTACTTGTTTGGTTTACCCTTTACTCGTGTGGCTACGAAAGATGAATTGGTCCGCAGACGTTTGATACCCCGAGGGCAACGTCGTGATATCCTACATGGCAGAGTTTTAACATATGCATATGTCCAAAGTATGCGGAAGCCACGAGGATATACAAGCACTTCTAGCTAAAACACTGTGTTGAGTGTGAAGGGACCGTAGTGGAAGGAAGCCAGTTAAATAGGAATATAAGAAGCATGCCTAGCATGTAAATACGGACCACACGCCTTAAACCACTTGTTATTAGTTTCATGTGACCCATTGATAATTATATCAATTGACTAGTTAATTCATCCGATATATCAGTCAGAAAATGCAAGATGCGCTGCTACTACGTGATAATGGTTAGGGCTAGCAATGGGCCGGTTAGCAATTTGGCATACTGCCTAGAAGTTCCTCAACCATGAGCAGGAGATTGTTGACCACCAGCTCCAAAATCACGATGAATCTAGGAACGGAAAAGATTTGACGATATCAGAATAGAAAATTGCGACCAATGAGATAACAGAGCCTTGAATCCCGGTCTATAGTAGAGAACAAGCCATTAACAGGAGTTAGACTAGCTGGCTGGTAGCATTCATATAGGGTTATTAGGCTGAACTCGTAAGCTCAAAGTCAGTGCTTTCCGCAACAGACTTCAGCTTTTGCGCCGTTTGCTCCAGTGCTTTCGCTTTCATCCCCATCATACCCACGCAATCGGACCCGAGAGGGATCCGCAACTCTTCCTCCAATCCCTTAGCCAGACCAACGCCCATGACTAGATCGTGAATGCACTCCGCAGCCTTCTGCGGGTCTCCAGGTTGGTTTCCATGAACGCCGGATAGAACGGTCTGAACGTCCATGTAATTGCCATTGTGTGCTGCCACATTCTTGCCTTTCGAGAGTTGTACGAGGAAGTTGGTCCGAAAGAATCCTGGCTCGACGAGATGCACACGAATGTCAAAGCGCTTGACCTCGAGTGCGAGACCCTCTGTCAGCCCCTCCACCGCGAACTTGCTCGCTAGATACACAGGTGACCCCTCTATCGCAAAGAAACCGCCGACACTCGACATTTGTATGATAGTTCCCGAGCCCTGCTTTCGCATGTGCGGCAGCGCTGCCTTGGTTACGTTGATGAGGCCAAAGACGTTGACATCGAATTGGTAACGGATCTCGGCCTCCGTGAGGTCTTCTACGGCTCCCATGAGACCGTATCCAGCATTGTTGACCAAGACATCGATGCGCCCGTGCTTTAATACTGCGGCATCCAAGATGGCTGTGGCGGCGGAGGAAGGTCCGGCAATCTCTAGTTCCACGAGATCGGCGTTTGGGTTCTCTTTTAGGGACTGGGGGAATTTAGACAAGCTGCGAGCCGTGGCAACTACCGTATGTCCATGGAAGAGTGCGTGTTTGACTATGCATAATCCAAGTCCGGAGTTCGCCCCTGTGACGAACCAGACCAATTTCTTGTTGGAGGTCATGGTTGGAAAAGCCGAAAATTGGATTACGGAGATAGAAACTGTCGATCCTAGCTCTTGCAATATAAGGGAATCATAAATCGTAGCAGTTCCTCATTCTCGTGTATATTCATTTCTAAGATACTTATACTAAAAACAGTAGCCATGATTCCCAGTAGCTTGAGAAGCGTCTTTACTGGTGAAGTTTTTGATTGTCCGCAAGAGTGCGGGATTCCCGGTGGTGAGCGGACCAGCCGTCGCGTGAGGCCCATAGCATGTAAGATATGTGGAGATAACGGGTTTCTGTGCCCGAGACCGTCGCAGACCATCTTATTCCGAAGCAAAACTCCGAGCTATAGTCCCGAGAGCCCCGGTTTCTCGCGGGATTGCTCTAGATGCTGAGGATTTCCCGCAAATTCGCGGCCCCTCGGTCAGGTATGCCTCTCGATATGATTCTGAGGTACATTCGATATCCTAACCGACCGGCTCTACTAGGATGTCTTTACTACCGCCCCAAAGCCCAATTCGGAACAAGGCTACGCGTTTACGTTGCGGCCGCATCTCGACAGCATGTCTTGAATGTAAGAGGCTGAAACGCAAATGCGATAGGAAGTGGCCTTGCAACTGTTGCGTTGCAAGGAGAGTGGCTCACTTGTGCCAATTCGGAACTCCGCAAGTCGCGGACGCTAAAAAGTCGTAAGTCGTAATAGCTCGCACATATCTTTCGCAGTGGCATGCTTAAACTACTCGCACCACGTAGTCAACGTAGCGGGCCGAAGCCGGGGTCACCTCTGACACCCCGATCGACAGATGGGTTCCAATCCAATGAGCAGGAGAAATGCGATCGAGGGACGTTGCCCGATCCTGCCGTGGCCCTAAAAGCATTGGGATATTTTGAGAGCGACGTCTTCAAGTCTATTGGCCCGTTGCCGTCTTTGTCTCGCATTTCTCAGTCTAATCCTGATATCCAGGCAGCACTTCGAGCATTACCGCCAAGGACATACGCGGACATACTTGTGAATGGGTTCTTTGAGAACGTCAACCATCAGTATGACGCCTTGCATCAGCCTACATTCATGACGACCTATGTCGATTGGTGGTCACGGCAGTGGCGCTCACAGAAGAACGTCGCCGTATGTGATGTTTCATTCGCCGGCCTTCTGCTGCAGATATGTGCCAACGCCGTACAATACCTGAACTCACCGACCCTCACCAAGCTTGAGTCTGAACTTGGAGAGCCGGCAGATAGCCTCAGTCTCCGCTACCATAGGGCTGCACAACAGCTGGAGCCATTCATTCCCCCGGGCGATGGCGGCCTCATCCATGTGCAGGCTCTCTTTCTAGGAGCCTCTTGGTGGAAAACTCAGGCGCAGATTGCCAACTCTTGGCACGGATTGGCATCCGCAGTGCGAGAGGCACAAGAGATTGGTGAGTTATAACAATATCTACCTCTATATACGAGGATTGATAAAACGACTAGCCTTCTGACTCGTTGATCGGTGCATGTTAGGAATGCACGTGGACAGTGTACTTCAGCCAATAACCGATCACGAAAGAGAGCTGAGACGAAAAATGTGGTACATTTTGTGTATCTGGGATAAGTAAGTCGTCGATAGTAGTGTCTTGCCTCTATTCTCTACTAAATAGTGGTATACTATAGGTCGATGTGTGTCTCATTCCGTCGGCCACTCATTATCTATCAGATGAACCGCGTTCCCCAGCCGAACTCAGGTATCGATCAACCAATTACTCGTACCGAGACCTCTTCTGGGACGACAGCGACTATTCTTGAGTACGAATTCTGGTCATATCTCCATGAGCTAGCTTCTCCATCGAATGATATGAGCATTTCTTCCAAAATTGGCTGGGTGCAACAATGGATGGCCTCCCTTCCAAATGGCTTTAACTTCCATCAGGCCAAGACAGGCACCGATACAGAAGATCCTGGCCTAGAGTTTCGGAGGCTTAAACTACACTGCATGGGCCACCTGGCTCTGTTGACATTTCTTCGCCCCTATTTAGCTTCCCCTGTTTCAACCCCGGGAACGATCCCTCCCAGTGCACTGGCGCTGCAAACGGCCATGTTAGTTGGCCTTGCCATCGACAATGCCATCAATTTCATGGAAACTTGCTGGGACTTCTTTACTCTCTGTTTCCCGGACCAGGCCAAATACTTCCTAGTATCATTCTGCCCATTTGACATTGCCTTGAACCTCTGCTCCGCCTTACTGCACAGACCAGAGCATGTAAAGGCACCGAAACGACTAGAAATCGCCAGGACCATTGGCTGTGCGTTGTACATTTGCGGAAAGCTACGTCGCCGGACGAAAATGGGGGAAGCAACGTGGTGCGTGCTGATAAGTCTTGTAACGCAGCTCAATTTGTCCCACGAAGAAAATGAGGCCATGGACCACAGCCGACAGTTTGGAAACGCCTCCATCGACTCAAGCTTGTCTAGCGATATAATATTCCCCATTCCTGGAGACATACATGATTTAGAAGAAAGAAGCAGTGCGCCCACACCTTCGTTGGTCCTAGCCGATGGCTGGAATCCTTTAGAGCTAGATGCAGCTTCCTGGGCTGTGTCCTTCGATACCTCAATTATTGAGGATCTAATTTCCTAGTCTTGAAGAATTCACAACTTTTCTCAGCATTCCTACAATCACGATATAATGAAGGTTGTGTAAATGGGCAATCTGAATGCTCTAAGCGCTTTCTGACCTGCGCGACGACCCTTATAAACTTCGCTTAGCGAGAAGATCTTGGTTGTTTAGCTGTTTACCTTCTGTCTCAATATTTGTGCGCATGATCGATGGCCCAAAGTTAAGGTTTCCAAAGCTATGTTAAAATGCACAATGCTATTCAACATTTTAACATAGCTTTGGAAACCTTAACTTTGGGCCCTGGGCGATTGTGATATATCGTAGTTCTCAATAGCAACTGCTCGACAATCTGATGCTCTAAACTCCCGCCTTTAGGACCTGCGTCAAAATGAAGTTCGTTCCCCCGTTCACCTGGAATGTCGGACCCGTAACGGCTTGTCCGTTGACGGTGAAGTTGGACTGCTCAGCCGGCACCCGCAGAGGGGTGGGCAGGGTCACTGTTCCTGTGGTGTCGGCCGGCGCATCGACTTCCATGTGTAGCAAGCCAGTGTCGCTGAAGCTCCAAGTAACATTGATGCTCCCGTTCTGAGTGGGTACGGTGCCATTGGCCATCTCAAGTCCGAGGGTCACCGGGGCAACCACGAATTGCTTCCAGCCCGGCTCAGTCGGCCTCACACCCAAAACATATCTGGTCAGCTCGGCGGTGGGTCCGGCAGCCCAGCCGTGGCACAAACTCGTCGGAAGCCCAAACCCAGGCCGCCCGTCGGCATCCAGAGTTTCCCAGAACGCACCGGTGTAGTTGACATTTGCTGTATCTGCCATGGGGCCCCAGAGATTGTGAAGCAATTCGAGAGACGCTTCACTCGCATTGGCAGCCAGGGCAGCGCGCAGATGGTATGCGGATGCATATGGGCTGATGTACGGCTGGAAGCCAGCAGCTATCGCGCCGCTTGAGAAGGAATGCGGTCCAACAGGGGTCATGAGGTCAGTTGATAGTGTAGAAAGAAGAGTCTCTGTAGAGTGGCTAGGATTCTTGTTGACGCCAGCCAAGATGGCGATCGCATTGGAGTCTTGGGCAAATGCAGTCTTGAGGCCCTCAGATATGTAGTAAGCATTCAGGTCGTCGCTCCACAGCTGGGTGTCGATGGCCTCGCGCAGCTTCTCCAGACGCCCCTGATATACCGTCGAGTCGACGCCACCGTCAGCAAGGACGACCAAGCTCTCTTGCAGAGCATAGGCGTATAAAACATTGAACTTAGTGACTATGCCGGATTGCGGCGGGTCGTAGTAATTCCAATCTCCACCGAAAGAGGCGTCAGACAGGTTGAAGAGTCCGTTCTCAAGTGTTTGCGAATCTGCCCAGTCAAGCATCTTCTTCATCTTTGGGGCCCAAGCCGTGGCGAATGCCGCATCGCCAGTATGCATATACGTTGAAGCGACTGCCGTCAAGAAGTTGAACGAATATCCGATCAAGCCGGTAATGTTCACGTCAATGCCATTCGCCAGAGGCTCTTGCTGGATCTTGACAGACGGGATAAAGAAGCCCGGCGTTGCCTGGTAGGATCCGAGAAGGTTGAGCGATCCGAGAATGGACTCTACATTGTGAGTACTTGCCAGCGCAGCTCCACCCGCGACGTCAAGGTCTCCGGTGTAAGCGATACGATCACGCCGAGAACCATCAACAACGACGGCGTTGGGGTTAGTCCCCATGAAGAAGTCTGGTAGGAAGCTGGAGTCTGTCATGGCATGAGAGTAGATCTCGTCTCCACTAGGCGTTGCCAATGAAAAGTTTTGAAAGACGGCGCGTTGACCAAAGGACGCGCCAAGACCGGCAGAACCAAAGAATCGCGACGTCTGCGAGAGCTGCAGCACAGGAATGTCGTCAATAGAAACGCTGATATCTGTTACTGCCACGGTGGCGTGAACAGTGTGCCATGAGTTGAGGGCAACCGTGAGGTTGGACGGTAGTTGGGCTTCATTCAACATCTGGTTAAGCGTCGTGGAGCCTACATAGGCGGCAATGCGCTTGTTGAGGACGTCACAGGAGATGTAGATACCTGAGTTCAAGGTATCTGACAGGACAGTAAAGCCGAAACCGCCGACGACAGGCTTAACTTTGAAGTCGACATTGTAATTCAGGAGTTGTGCAGCGGCTGCGCTGCCGACAACCTGCGGGGCGAGACTGTCCACCGAAGCCCCATCCGAAGTGACTTCCCAAAATTCCGGCGTGCTGTCCTTGGGAATCTCAGTCATCTGAATAGTGCGAGCGCCGACCTCCCAGATAGCATCGAGCTTGCCATCCGCGCTGTGAAAGGAGCCGGGTAGTTGCGTGATCGGAGTGGTGTCGATTGTCGGACGCACGCCGACATTCCTGAGTTTTAGAACACCAGTGGAGGAAAGATTAAGCTTCTGGTATCGAAAAGCACCCTGAATGAGACGGTTTGAGATCTGGCCTGGCCCAGTAACACTGTATCGGTTGACCCGATAAGTATCCATCGCTGCCGCAAGGGGGAGGGGCCCGTCGGACTGGGAGAATTATTTGATTAGATGGGAACGAACCGCATAGTGGAAAGCGGGCATGATATACCATGTAGACGCCTAATGCAGCACTGCTTTCCCCGTACGTGATCTCGAAGGTAGAGGTATCTCCATCGGCTGATATAACCTCGAATGCCGGGATGCCTTCCACACTGTGGCTATAATCAAATATCTGGATTGCAGGAGAACCGGAAGTTGAGTCCAATGCAATCACGTCGTCCGAAGCGGAAATAAACTCGGGAGAGACGTCGTCATACGTGGCAGCCCGGTAATCCAGTCGCTGTACGCGCTCTCGAGCCGCTCGACCCTGACTCAGGGGAAGCAGCGCCAGGCTCAGCCATGTGGCCACTGGCAACATTTCGTCGTTCGGGAGCGAGAAGGAAAGTGGGAAAGTTTAAGGACAGACTAGAAGAGCGAAAGATGAAGAGAAGATGAGTGACTGTGGCCGAAGAGATCGATTAGAAGGCACGGGTATGGGGGAATTGTGATGTACTTTTATACCTCCTCAGGTCGGCACTGCCGCACAGGGAAGACGTAATATTGCTGCATTGAGATGTGTGTGTGGCGCCTCATCAGTCGCAATCTCCATTTAACATCAAAGCCTCATCATAGCTTAACATGCCTCAGCCACTTGGTTCCTAAGAGTTGGGGCCTTGGCTAGGTAGATATATGGGTAACCAATATTAGTAATATATACAGGCATCTCTTCAATTTATCTGACCTCTTCATAATGTACGCGGTTGAGATCGTGGAAAGGCATTGTTTCGCTGGTCAATTTTTGTGACCAACTTCTTTGCACGTATTCTAGAAGGCGATGATGATGAGTTGCCCCGTACAAGGCTCTCTTGGCCTTACTCAAGACGCATATTAGTGACAAGGGGGTTGAGACTTGGCCTGACACCAGCTCGACCAGGTATAGAGCTCCGGGACGTGTGGATCTGCATGTGCATCTTATTAATGCGGGTCGGCAACCGCTGACTCGCACAATAGCATCCCTGAATTACTATTAATCCAGAGCGCCACTCGGAAGAAGTCCGAGGCCTCGTATTCGTCGCTATCGTCGCTTCTAGTGACTTTGACCGAGCTAAGCTTTAAAGAAGGCTCGCGTGTTAGGCTGATCGCCAGCACTAGGATACCCTCCCCCCCCTCTCCCCCCCCTCCCCGGGGCGCGCGCAATGCGAGCCACCTCGGTCGGTATCCGACAGTTTCAGACGGTATTGACAACAGATTGCTAGTGATCCTAGGAAAGATTCCTACCCAAAAGATGTCACATACAGGGATGGTGCCCCCGTGAAAACCCTTCACGTCAACACAGACTACTATAGACTGCTATCTTAGCTAGGCGAACGTGATAACCCCAGTACCAAATAGGAGGATTGCCGTATTGTAGAACCTTAGATAGAGGCTATTATAATATCGGTCGAGAGCCTTATTAGAATAAATAAGTGCTTTCTTCTCTATATCTATTGTAAGCTCTTGTTGATTAGACGGTATGTAGGTAAAAGTTTAAGTGGGAAGATATTCATAATATCGAAGTGATGGGGAAACTGTGGCTGGTTTTCATGCTCCTGCTTCGCTGCACTCTAGCACCAAAGCCCCTAGTGATGTTGGTGTCTACGCCATTTCGAGTTAGAAGCTTCCATTCAGCCCGCCCCACCTGGGTGATACAACCCGAGAAATCCGACGTCACATTCGTATTCGTCGGCAGCAAATCCACTGGAGATGATCTAAGTGGGACAAGAAGACAGAACACGGCATCATGGGATCTTAAATTGCTATAAAGCAGTCGTTTCTAAATGCCAGATGTAAACCCCCTCAGAGAATCTTGCTTAGTTTTCTCAGCCTGGCCAAGATGGGTATCCTGTTGGCTTTGCCCGCGCCATCGATTTGGCTCTCTGGGCTTACACTCCTAACTTCGATGGTTTGTGGTTCTGCTTCCTGATTACCACAACCGTGTTGAAAAGCGCTCACTAAGCAGATCCTAGGCAATATTATATGTCATTGTACAGATTATTTACAATATTTTCTTTCATCCTCTCCGTTCATATCCTGGCCCATATACTCGGGCTGCTAGCCGCTTGCCCTACACCATCTCCATCTTCCGCGGTGATGTGACGCACAAGGTCAAGGAACTCCACGACAAGTTCGGCCCAGTCGTCCGAATAGCACCAGACTCGCTCTCCTACACCTGCAGCCAAGCGTGGACGGGTCAGCAGCTCTACTAGAGGCGACGATTACAGGTGCCATTCAGCTGATCCCCATGCCTGGCAGATATCTATGGGCTCAAGCAGTCTGACAAAAGGGGGAATCTCCCCAAGGACCCCAAGTTCTACCTCAAGCCGCCTGGATGTATAGATACCATAGTGAGTTCTTATTCCATATTTGGGAGCAATGTACTACGACTGACCTCTGTTGAGTCGACTGCCGATGATGCTAATCATCGGCGGCTCCGTCGACTCCAAGCTCACGCCTTTTCCGAAAAGGCGCTTGCGATGCAGGAGTCGTATTTACAACAGCACACGGACCAACTCATTTCTCGCCTCCGACACGAAGCACACCAGTCCAAGGGCGTTGTCGATTTTGTGAAATGGGTCAACCTTTTAACTACAGACTTGATCGGTGACTTGTCGTTCGGGGAATCCTTCGGAGGATTGAACTCAGGAAAGCTGCATCCATGGCTGGAGGACTTGTTCACAACATTGAAAACTTTTACTTTCATACGCGAGATTCTTCGTCTCCCCTCATTCATTGTCAATTTTGCAATGGCTTGCATTCCGAAGGAGATGCTGGAGCATCGAAAAGAGGCCGTTTCCTTTGGTGCCGAAGCCGCCCACCGTAGGATCGCACGAGGCTCGGACAAGCCCGACTTTATGTCGTATATTTTGAAACATGAAGGAGATGAAAGTAGAGGGTCAGTTGGTTATCATGCCATATGAGTTATCAAACTCATAATCCTTGCTAATGCCTGCGCAGAATGTCGCAAGCCGAGATTGAGATGGCGGCCATAACGTTTATCGTTGCAGGAAGTGAGACCAGTGAGTGAATATCTGCCGCGTTCGGACGGTGTCTCTTCCAGAACAGGCCACAATAACAGTGAACCAGCTGCCACTGCGGTCTCCGGCACAATTTATCTTCTTCTCTGCAATCCTTCCGTCTTGTTAAAGCTGGCATCTATCATCAGATCGGACTTTTCCTCACTATCGGACCTTACAAACGTTAAACTACAACAGCATGAATACCTTGATGCTACACTTAAAGAGGGCCTCCGCTTGTATCCTCCAGCTCCAGACACTCTATTCCGCGCCACGACCCAGGAGAGCGCCATCGTAGCTGGACGGGTAGTACCGCGGCGTACGAGTTTGACGATGAACATCTGGGCCGCTAATAGGGACCCCGCCAACTTTCACAGGCCTCTCGAGTTCATCCCTGAGCGTTGGATGAAGAATGCACCGCCAGAGTTCCACAATGACGATAAAGCAGTTTTCAAGCCCTTTAGTCTCGGCCCAAGAGATTGCATTGGGAAGAAGTGAGTTTTGCGCCCGATATTTCTGCGTCTCGTTAGACAACACAACTGGGGAGGAAACTGACACTGACCTATCTGAGGGCAGTCTTGCATGGGCCGAGATGCGCATGATTCTGGGGAAGCTCATCTGGTCCTTTGATTTTCTCTCTCTGGCAGAGGACAGCGCGAAATGGATTGAACGGCAGAAGATATATAGCCTGTGGGAGAAACGGCCTCTAAACGTCAAGATTGCCCTGCGAGACTATTGAGCAATCTATCATAGCCACTAGTTAGTCATGGCCACTCTCCACTACAGCGGGGTGCTCGTCCGTTATATTGGGGTGCTCGATAGCCGGGCCCTTATATAAAGGCTCACTGGTCAAACCTTGCGATACTATCTTCTACTAAACCTCAAAATTGTAGATGCAAAAGAAAAGTCTATTCTTAAGTATATATTAGACCTAAATATACGTTCTTTCCCCCCTAAATGACCTTCCTGGAAGATACCGCCAACCAGCTTCTACACGAATCTAGTGTGCCTAGCTTCTGTCTTCTTCCTTTCGACCTTTGGAGATAACGAAATGAACTGGACTGGCCACTGATACTACCTCTCATATCGAGCGCTAAATGACCATTTACCTGACCCAACAACCTCAGTCTTCGGCCCGGAGGCGCCAGGGAGAATCACCTCCATGGTCGTTGTCGGTGGGACGACGACGTCAATTTGAAGCTCGAAGGCACCCTTTTCGTTCAAATTCTCCTTCAATGCCCAAGAGCTTGAAACAAGACCATAAGGCGTCAAATGCTGCGTTGTCGCCCACGTCAATTCGCCACCCATCTCAGGCCGGACCCTCGTTCTCTTCCAACCAGGCTCCAGCTGCTGAAGACCCGCAACTCGCTCAACCATGAACTTAGCTATCGCACCATATGCATAGTGGTTGAAACTCGTCATCTCTCCAGGGTTAATTGATCCATCGGGTAACATACTATCCCATCGCTCCCATATGGTCGTTGCGTCCATCGTGATGGGGTAGAGCCAGGAGGGACAGGATTGGTTCAGCAGCATCGCATAAGCGATATCATTATGCCCAGTTTTGACGAGAGCTTCGCAGATAAAAGGCGTACCTGCGAACCCAGTACCGACCCGGAATCGATTACAGCGAGCAATCTCAGCCAGCCGATTGCCAGCATGCGCAACCTGGTGTGGCCGAAGAAGGTCGAAGCAGATACCAAGGGCATAAGCTGTCTGCGTATCCGACACGAGAAGGCCATTCAGCGACACGTACTCGGCAGCAAATTCGAGACGTGCTCTGGCAGCTTCTGAGTTTAAACGCGCAGCATCGTCAGCTTGGCCTAATATCTCCGCAATGCGGGCGGTGATATCGAGACTATGGATCAAGTAGGCGTTGGCAACCAGCGATGGGTCCGTAGTCGCCTTCATAGGCTCTTCAGGAGGAGCACTTGGGTCCAACCAGTCCTATTCATTGTCAGCGGCCAAGTTTTGTTCCATTCGTAGACCGTCACTGACAGCAAATTGAAATATATCTGGATCCCACAAATGTATGCTACCTCTCTTGTTCTTGGGGATGTTAGCCAGCCACGCTAGCATTGAAGTGTACTGCTGTGACAGGATGGCAGGGTCTGCTGTTTCTTCCCACAGAGCCCAGGGAGCGAGAACTGTGACATCATGTGGTTTGCCCCATGTTTTGTGGGACTTGAGATTGTTGGGAGAGACTACAGGTGGAGTGCCTCCCATTTGCTGCTGATCGTACCACAGATCCTTGAGCCAGTCTCGAAGGATGGAATAGCAACCATAGATGTAGTTTGCGGTAGGGGAAAACACGGCGAGATCGCCGGTCCACCCCATGCGCTCGTCGCGCTGTGGGCAATCGGTGGGGATGGACAAGAAATTGCCTCTCATGCTCCAGCGAACGTTGCTGAAGAGCTTATTGAGTCCCTCATGAGAACAAGCCCAGGTTCCTCGTTCTTCCATGTCGGTGTAGCAGACAACTGCTTCTACAGCTTCGAGCAAGTTTCCAGCCGTGGATGGCCAGTCATCGATTTGTACATATCGGAAGCCATGAAATGTGAATCGAGGCTCGTACCTCTCAGCCTCTTCGTCACCTTTGAGGGTATACATATCCTGGGCCTTGCAAAACCGGAGTGGCCGTGTTCCTAACTCATTTGCCTCAAGGACTTCGGCGTGCGTGAGAGTTACGGTAACTCCTCGTGGCCCTTTGACGGCCTTGATACGGACATAGCCGACTAAATTCTGTCCAAAGTCGAGGATAGTCTTTCCAGAAGGTGTTATGATAAGCTGGATGGGCTTGCTGGTTTCGATTCGACGTACAGGCTCAGAATACCCGGCTGTGAGCTCAATCGATTCTGCGAGCATTGGCAGAACCTGTGCACATACCCATTCGCCGGAAGCATCACCAGGGCTCGACCACCCCGGAACTTCTGCTCTGGCGTCATATTTCTCTCCGTCATAAATTTCTGCAAGACGAGTAGGCCCTTGAACCACGGACCAAGTGTTATCGGTATGAATGACCTGTACGGTGCCGTCCTGTAGTTTAACCTCGAGCTGTGCAAGAAGAGTTGTGCGGGAGCCCCATGTATTGCGCTTTCCGCCGCCAAACCCTATTCGCCCTTTGAACCAGCCTTCTGCGACACGAACTCCGAGGCAGTTCTCACCGGTACAGAGGAGTTGGGCGACGTCGTAAGTCTGGTAAGTCAACCGTGCATCGTACGAAGACCAGCCAGGAGCCAAGAAATAATTTCCGATTCGCTTGCCGTTTAGCTCGGCCTCATAAAGTCCTTGCGCGGTAATATAAAGCCTTGCTGACTGAATATTGGAACTGATGTTGAATGTTTTCCGGAACAGATCTTCTGGCAGAGGCTTGTCTGTCTCCTCTGCCCACGGAGCCGAGATGAGTTGACTGCTCCACTCCTTTCTCTCGAGAAGGCCAGCTTCTATAGTTGCAGGCTCACTCCAGGCCGTATGTTGTGTCTTCCCCTTTCCCAAGACTCTGACGCGGGCTGCGTATCGCTCGCGAGACCGAATCGGTTCCTCGCGGGGCCAAAGGACAAGATATGTATCGATAGAAACCTTCTTTTCGCAACATACGTCTTGTACCTGGCCATCCGAGGAAATTTTGCTCAGCTTAACCTCGTACTCTTCTTGCTCGAAGTGATCAGGCGCATTTTTAAAACGCCATGAGAGGCGAGGCGTGGTCTCGTGTACTCCCAATGTATCTTTGGTACGGTAGTGCTCGAAATGCACATCGATAACTTTGAGAGCTGCCATGACGATGATAGAGGAAGCCAAGAACAGCAGTTGACGATCTGAAGTCTTAGAGGAGACAGAGGAAGCCTTAGAAGCGATGTCATCGGGTTAGTATGTCCGGCCGAGCCATGAACCCATGACCTTCAGGGCTTCGGATGCGACGGGGGGGCCGTCAGGAACGAGCCCGGAGGCGAGGCCGACTTGTGTTACCCCGGAGCCCCATATTGGCATCGGGCATTGTTACGCCGGAAGGAGCGACTCAGAAGCATGTGGCTTATGTATTGCGTTGGCACTGCTCTACTCCACAGTGCCTATTAGCGTCCGAGGAACTAGCAAGGATTATGCAAAGCTCTTGCACCACCCCCGTCGCTCCCCGCATCAACTGAGGCCGAAGACTGTTAATTCAATGAATGAGCCTTCGGAGTAGCATTGGTCCAAGGGTGGTTCGCTAGGTATTCCGCATCTTTCCCACCAGTCACCTGGGGGACGAGCTTCGAGCTGAGCCGATGCCATCCACGTCGAAAACGTATATAGTGGATATGCTCGCCCTTGTGTTCTCTTCTCTCTCGCATTTTACACAAGGTTCAGAAATAACAGTGTCAATTGAACTTCATATCACATCACCGCGATGGGTCACAGTCCTACCGATCATCAACCCGCTGTTGTAGCGAATGAGTACGCGCAGCCGGACAAGGAACACGGCATAAACTCGGAAGAGCTGGCTCTGGGTGCCGCTGCTCAAGGCCAAGGCATCTCTGGATTCGAGAGTCTGACGTGGTGGGAAACAGTCAAAGCTTTCAAAGTCACCGCTGCAATCTGCTTTGCAGTCACCTTCAGCGCGGCCACCGATGGCTACCAGATTGGGTAGGTCCCTCGTGTTCTTGATACGAGAAATTACTCTGCGGCTTTTCTCCCCCTTTCCAATGATGCAGATGCTAACTATCTTGCTAGCATTAACGGCAATATCATTGCCAACCCAGGCTTTGTGAGACAATTCGCTACAAACCTCGACGCCCAAGGCGAGCCCTACCTCACCTCGCCTATACTTGCTGGCTGGAGCTCGATCCAATCAGTTGGACAGATCATCGGCATGACGCATCTGACCTTCATCTCCGATCGGTTCGGCCGAAAGGTTGCCATGTACTGGTATTGGCTCATTCTGGCCAGCAGCGTCCTTGCCGAGAGTTTGGCTCGGAGGTGGGAAGTTTGGCTTATTGCCAAGCTCTTGGCTGGAATCGGCGTTGGATGCTTGCAGTCGACGATCCCGACCTATGTCACAGAGGTGGCGCCTGTTCGCATTCGTGGTGCCCTCCTCATGTGCTATAGCCTTTGGCTCGCAATCGGTCTGTTTATGGCACCAATAGCCTTGCAAGTTCTCTCCCAGAGTGACCAGTATGACTATCTAACACCAATTTACACACAATGGTCTCAGATTGGCCTGATGCTGTTGGTGTATTTGGTTATTCCCGAGTCGCCTGCCTGGTGCATCGCCAAGGGAAAGCATGACCAGGCTAAGAAAGCACTTCGGTATCTCAACCACGGCGTCAAAGATTACGACGTCAATCAGCATTTCCAGTTAATCAGCTTAAACCTAGACCACGAGCGCACTGTTGCAGCAGAACAGCGTCGCGAAACGTGGTACGCTATTTTCCGAGGCACAGATGGGCTTCGAACCCTGATCTCGCTGTGGACTTTAATGTCCCAACAGTTCATTGGCTTGACCCTCTTTGGGACATATGCCAGTTACTTCTTTCAGCAAGCTGGTATTTCAAACCCCTTTAAAGTTACTTGCATTACTTCGGGAATAAACGTTGCGGCTGGAATCTTCCTCGTCTTAAGCGCAGACGGGCTGGGTCGTCGTCGGCTATCTTGCAGCGGCACCACTCTATCTTGGCTTTCAACTGTGGTGATTGGTATCCTTGGTGTCGTGCCAGAAGTTCACGCGACCAATTACATTCTGGTGCTTTTCGCAGTACTTTGGAGTAAGCTGTTCCACCCTCGGACGACATTTAAATGACCTTCATACTTACAATGCGTTCTGCAGACATCGGAATCGTAGCAAACTCCGCAACAGGTTGGGGCTTCATCGGTGAGATATCATCTCAGCGCCTACGGCCATATACCGCTGGATTCGCCGCCGCTTCTACATGTGTAGCGGGTATTATTATGAATGTTTTGACCCCCTACATGGTGAATTCCAACCAGTGGAACTGGGGCCTTAAAACCGGCTGGTTCTATGCCGGAATTGGCTTGCCGTTTACCGCTGCTATGTGGTTCCTGATTCCGGAAACGTCGAAGTGTGTGAACCCCATTCTATTTAGCTATAACGTGAGCCTAACAAACTTATATAGTCGATCTCCTGCCGAACTGGACGAGTTATTTCAGAGAAAGGTCCGCCCGTGGCAATTCCACAAAACGAAGACTGCCACGCAGCGCATTCTGGAGGAGGAGAAAACCAAGCCCCTAATCTAAGCCACTATGCCCCGTGTTATGCATGGCCCAATCTCGGAGGAGCAAGAAGCTAGCTTGATTACCTAACCCCCTTTCTTTCCCTCGCTAATCTAGATATTGAGGGTTCACTGTTTTTATTTCATTTTCGTCCCTTTCTTTCATTCATTCATAGTGAGGCCTTATCCGCGTACGCCCCGAACTTCCACGGTGTACCACCTGGTTCAAGGGCAGATCGGACGGGCAGAGACGGCCTGAATCATTAATATAACACCCACCTAACCCTTGCGATTCTATAATTCTGCCGGACTTGCCCGCCTGGCATTCCTTGGTTCGTAGCAAATATCTTTACTGAACCCGATTAACATGTAAAATACATATTTTTTCCAGCATTACATTCCTATCTTATGTACAGAAAAAAAGTAAATATTATAGGTTGGAAGGGGCGTTAAGATATAATTGTAAAAAACCTGCTACGTTCCCTCCATAATGTGTTAAGAGAGACGAAGCCTAAGTGGCTGGTCCAGTTCAGCCAATGCGTCGAGCAACGATTCATAATAGCATTGACTGTTTTGTCACTGCGCTCTGCCCAGTTTGAGATACAACTACCCCCCGCTACGAAGGAAGGAGTGACATCCGAATTGCATTACTACGCTAGTCATGAGCCGGACGTTCGACTCACTCTTTTTCAAATATATTGTATTAGGTGAACTCGGAGACTGTGTAGACACGATCCTGATGTTTATGGCTACTGCATCAAGCACACGCCCGGTATCCGTTGCTCTTCATGAAGACTGCGTACTAGTCTTGCAAATATAGAATCACGGCTTCTGATGCTGCCAGAGCAATCTTTGCTTTGCCTTTTGACACAACAAAAGACTCATACATCTGTTCGCCGATGATTGCGCAGTCATCATTGGAAAAGTATTGTCCTGTGGCACATTCGCGTCAACATGCGACTTCCGGGGCTCCGAAAGCATGAGAATACTGTACCTCCAATGACTGGCTGGCCAGCTGACGTTCGGTTCGTTTCTATTGTCGTTTCGCTGGAGAATGCAGTCATTCGGAGTGCTTTGACAACAGAGGATGACAAGCCAGTCAGCTCAAATGTAGTTGAGCTGCGATTACCCGTGCCTGAATAGTAATCGGTGTTGATCAGAACCACCTTATACGGGTGGTTATTCCTGTACATAACATATTGCGAAAAAGAATTGTTGCCAGAGTCACTCTCAATGATCTTGTCGGCCCCGGAGATGGCCAAAGCGGAGAAGTAGCCCCCGTAGAATGGTGCCTCGACCTTTTCTAAATGCCACCAATTGAAGGAAGCTTGGTTGGCTCCCAGGCCACCCTGATGGTAATAGAGCCGCTCGATGCCTAATGTGAGAGCATGCAGAGTTTTGTCGATGATTTGAAGCGCACCGCCGAACGTGGCGTCCTGCGTTGTCTCGAGGCCATGGAAACCCGTTTCACCAATGATGTAAGGTCGACCGACTGCCTTGGCCTTTCCAATCTTGTCAACAAAATTGGAAAGATCGGCGACCGTTTTGACGTGATTCATCTCCTCAGATAGCAAAGCATCTTGGGCGGAAAGCGCATACAAATGCGTGCAGTACATCTTGACGCCTGCTCGGACGCTCGAGTTGAAGGCGGTGTCTATCAGATAATTCGTGTTCGGATAGGCAGGGGCGAGTTCTATAGGTACCGCATAGTTTCCGCCTGAGAGAATAGGGGCAGGATCGCCCCAGATGTCAAGGAAAGCCTGGAACCATTCTGCTTGGTTATCACCTTCCTGGGTCTCATTCCACGGCGGAATAGCCACTTTCTTATTCCATACTGAATAGTACACTGATACAGTTAGTGAGAAGCTTCTGGAATTAACCACTACACCTACAATCCGGCTCGTTTCCGAGTTCGACACCCCACAGCAGTCCTTGTAGTCTTGATTTGGCAGCCATCGCTGCCTCCAAAGTATTGGTCATGTTATCGTCGCCGCGGTTGAAGCCTGGAAAGGGTGATTGTTAGACTCGTCCGGAACCAAGTCACAACATCTCACACACCAAGTGTTACCTCGCCTCCATAAGTCCCTATTACAATTATGTCAATTTCAGCGTCAATGTTCTTAAATTTGGCCATACATACCGATCAGGTCGAATAATTTTGGTCCAAAATATTGGCTTAGTTCTCCATCTGCGCCCTGGTAGAAATATCCGTCGAAGTTGGCATCAAAGCCACACCTATCCTGTGTAGTGCCGCCAATGCGGAGGGGTACCTTCGAGTTGTAAAAATGGTCAATGTGGTCCATACAGTTCCAGGTGCGACTCATGTTCAACATATAGGTTGCTATCATGTTAAACTCGAAACTGGGTAGGTGAGCCGAAGACTGAGAGGCATAGGACAGCATCATGGCTTACGAGACACCGACTGGCGCTGAGTCAAGCTTAACCGCATCGGAAGGTACAGGGTACGGAACGGGATAGGTCACCGTCGTCGCTCTGGTATGCGAAATGTAGCCCGAAAGGAGGACAAGATAGTTGAGTAGATGGGTCATTGTGTGAACAGGATTGAGAAAACGGTAAAACGATGGTGGTGACGGAAAGATCCGACCTTTGGGATGCATCCCATCTTAATTTGTATAACTCATAGTCACGAAGAGTCGGCTTCGCTTAGGACCATCCTCATATCCAAGCTAACGATTTTAGTAATTAATCCCAATACGACATAATGAACAAGGGCATGAAATCCTTGAATGGTTAACATGTCGCCAAGTGGCTCATCTTCGTCATTCCTCGCATATCCTCGTAAACCCCGTAAACCTCGGAATTCGACTCCACTTTCAACGGGCTTAATCGAGACTAGTTCACACACCAACAACTCGAGTTTGATGTAATCATGATCATCACCTTTCAATTTTGACACTATATTTTGTGCTTAGAGGGAAAACCTGCAAGGGCGATGATGATAAGGGGCAATAGGCTGTGGTGTCGAGACCGAGTTCTCCAATGCCTGGTAACGGTGTCGTCTTGAGCGATAGTTAACGTGTTACAACAAACCAGGGTCGGATGCATCGATCAAAAACATGGGGTGCAGCTGCTTTGCTGCCGAAGCCCAGCTTTCGAGAGTTTGGGATCCACAGCGGAATGAATTGCGGTAGCAAGCACGGGGCACTAGTCTAGCTATTACACGTACGTGAGAATGTCCAAATTAGTGGAAGAGAGACTACGGGGTAACATACTCCGATGGTCCCGCATCCATTGCCGGGGTCACGCAGTTTGAGACACTGGTCGATGGCTAAAGTTAAAGTTTCTGGTAAAAAAATTTAAAGGTGGTCGATCGTTGCCCTGGATTGACGTGTACCGACTACAATTAGAGACCTGACGTTGGTCCGACCCGCAAGCTCCTCCGAGCCCAGTGTTGGGACCGCTGGCGATTCCACCCACTTCGGCGGCTGGCCAAGAAGGATGTTTGCCATTCTTGCGTGTTTATGGTCCCAATTTGAGTGTTGATAAATGCAGATGGCTATTCGACCTTGGGGGTTAACTACGAAGCAGAAGTGACTCGCTGCTTAGCTTCAGCCCAGCTCGACTGCTAGACGTTACCGAACCAAGCATGATGGCAGGCCGCAACTACCGAATATCTTTCGGAATGGCTAGGATCGGTCTATGTTGTGCCGAGTTATTACTGTGCCTCGTTACGAGATCGGTAAAACAAAATGCGCAAACCAGGGTTTGACGTGGCCATCCAACCTAAATCGGGCAGTGCATTTCAGCCCTTTGTCTGATTCATCCTGTGAAGCCCTGATGCGACTTATGCATTGCATCGTTCGGTAGATACAGCTAACCGGGCGTTCCACCGTATGACCAAAGCAATCAACACTTACCCAGTAGTCGAAGACTTAAAGTGCCTCCTAACAGCAGATTTACTACAGCTATACAGCTTAGCAGCGATATAGACCGTAAGGAGCTCGTTAGTAGTTATACTAATGAACAGCCCTTCTTGTACTGAGATCTAGCTCACATAAGCCATGTAACGGCTTAGCCAGCGGCCAGAGAGGAAGCTTATACCTCTAGCACTATCACGGTGTTTTATGGATTTAAAACGCTGATCTAAACTGATTCGCCATCGAGATCACAGTTAGATATATTGGAGTATATCGAAAATGCGCTGTGTAGAACACGCGACACAATATAGAGGCTGTCCCACAGTTTTTACTATCCCACTATTTTTAGACCTCTACTGTGTCTCTAAGGTCTATGGATCAATCGAACACTCAGAGCTAGACATATGCAGAGGATTGACTAACGCCAAGGATTTGTGATTCTAGTATCTGCTAGCAAAAGTAGGCATCGGCTCCGAAGTCCGGGACATTAACAGGAGCTCTGAGTCGAAATTCGTCGAAGAAAAATGCTTAGCACTTTCTCAGGAGCTAAGTTCGTCATAGCAAGGCCATTCGTGCCAATATCTAGACTGTTCTAGGATGTTGGCAAGATGAATATCCTAGCATTCCATTCTGAGTGAATACACCACTCGCAGAGCCTGATCACGGATAAATGCGACTGCCCATGGTGTTTAGAGGTAAGAGAGGGTGTTCTGGACCAGACTCGAGCTGCGGACTTCGGCTCGGCTCCTGAACAAGCATCATCGGCATTCGGGACGGCTAGTGCCATTTTTGTCTAGAACAAGAAAACTATGCGGAGATTAGCTACTCCCCCGCAATGTGGGGTTGCTAGACTGACCAGGGTTCACTTTCGCAGCAAAAGCCTCTGCTCTAATACATTGAAGGGCTCAAATATATAAAGCCAAATGGCGATCGATACCAAGCACCCCGCCGAGCGAGGTTTAAACCACTTTACCACCCAAGAAGCTACCCTCCTGATTCCGTGTCTACCTCAAATGGCTCGCTGGTATCAAACATGGGTTGTCCTGCCCCTGTTGGCGTTTGCCACCCCCGGGACAAGTGCTTTACAGAATGCCCAGAAGGCCAACCTTGTGGTTATCATGAGTGATGATCAGGATGCCCGCCTCGGGTCTCTGGAGGCACAACCTTATGTCAAAAACACCCTCATGGCGGAGGGTTTGTCGCTCACAAACCACTTCGCAACGGTTGCACAGTGCTGCCCTAGTCGAACATCATATTTCCGCGGCCAGGCAGCACATAACACCAATCTAACTCATGTGGTCGCCCCGGGGTAAGTAGGAAGCAGCTGCTATCCGTAATGCGATCATGGTGTCAGTTTGCTAATACGGAGAAAAGCGGTGGGTGGGAGAAGTTTGTTCAATCTGGTATCGAGAGCAACTACTTGCCACACTGGCTCAAAGCGGCTGGCTATAGAACAGAATGTATGATCCTTTGCTTTCTTGGGAGAGATTGGGACTAGACACGCAGAAAAATAAAAAGTTGCTGATTTACTCCTCAGACATGGGAAAGATCATGAATGGATACAATCTAGCAACTTACAACAGTCCCAAACCAAGCGGCTGGGATTACGCCGATTTACTTGTACGTCCCCTTGCATTACGCATGAAAGATTACAAGTTGAACTTGACACGCTACTAATACTTTCAAAATATTTTTTTTTAGCTCAATCCTTACACATATGAAGGGAACAATGTGGTGATGTCACAGAATGGCGAGCGACCGATATTCTACAATGGATATCATCAATCGGATGTCCTGAGAGCGAAAGCGTAATTTATACCCCTTGGTCTTTATACAGAGAGCTCCAATACTGATAGTGGCAATGCATGCCAGTCTCTCTAGGCTATCGGAATTGGCCCAGGCTGATCAACCATTCTACCTCCAGATAGCGCCGACCGCACCTCATGCTGGTAGGGACGGACCGCCAGTGCCTTGTGCTCGCCATATGTGGTCCTTTAATGATGCCAAGGCACCACGAATTCCTAATTTCAACCCCCCGGATGAGATACAGCTCCAAAAGCCCCATTGGCTCAAGGAGCTCCCTTTGCTCAACGCCTCTCAGGTTGACTTTGTTGATTGGTCTTACCGCAGCCGTCTCCAGGCTCTTCGTGGTGTGGATGAGATTGTGGAGGATGTCGTCGAGTATCTCCGCTCCGTTGACAAATTGCAGAATACATATGGTGAGTAGTTGGGCTAAAAGCTGCAAAAGATAGGGGCTCACAAGTATAGTGATCTATACTACCGATAATGGCTTCCATGCGGGTAACCATCGACAGATAGGGGGCAAAGGGCTACCATACGCAGAAGATACCAATATCCCGATGATCATTCGAGGACCAGGTGTTCCTGCTGGAGCCAAGTCCAGTGTTCCGAGTACGCATGTCGACATGGCACCGACATACCTCGAGATTGCCGGTCTCGACAAAACTTCAGCATCGTATCCGCCTTTCTTGGACGGCCGAAGCCTGCTCCAAGAATGGACCTCCTCATGTGGGAGTGACAAGAACACAAAGAACAAAGAAATTTTGAATGTTGAGTTCTGGGGCACTATCAGCAATGGAGGAGGGCCTGACTTTGAGATTACATCGCCCGTTTATGCTTATAAGACGTTGAGAATTGTCAGCGAAAAGTCGGCCTGGCTATTCTCCCGCTGGTGTAGCGGAAATGCGACAGAGCTTTACAACACCATCGTATGCTGCCCGCCCCTTCCTATGATAAAGAACAAACATCTCACTTTTGATATTTAGGACGATCCGTACGAAATTACAAACCTTGCGATAAACCCGACCGTGGAGAACCAACGACTCATTAGTCGATTGAATGGGTTGCTGCTGGTCACGAAATCTTGTAATCAGGAGTCCTGCCGAAATCCCTGGCAGGTACTCCAGAAAGACGCAAATGCAGAATTTGCCAATCTTGAGGATGCCATGGATGCGAAATACGACCACTTCTTCGAGTCTCTGCCCTCCGTAGGGTTTCAGGCCTGCATGATGTACCAATCCACCGCAAACGAAGGACCGTACTATCCTCCCGAGTCTATCGCCCTTGGGGCCCAGTATCGCAACAAGACGGACAATTATGTGAGTCATAATGCAAACTTCACGATCACGCCTGGGAACACCGGTCGGATGGGCACAGCAGCTCAGAGGCATGTCACCCTCGACACTATCATGAAATCAGCTAGGAATTTGACGGATGCTGAAATTGGCACTCCCGTCAATTGCCTGCCACCCAACTACTGCCCCTCTAAAGGAGATTAGTGTTTTACTGTTCTTCTACTGTACATATTTTTAGACAGGTCGTTATACATGGTTAAGAGCGCCGTGATCCATGCCTGGCTTAAACATCCCCGGGCCCACTGACCTTAAGGTTGGCGTGATCCTGAAGATCCAAGGCCTTAATTCTTCACGGTGACCGGATAAGGATTTTTACGTGCTTGCACGAGCTATGCTTGAAATCTTAGCCATATTTACTTCCAGGCCTGATTTTAGTATATATCTAGGGACTACGGGATAAAATTCACGGACTGAATCCCACCTCATACGTCCTGGTTACAATCCTTTAACGCTCCAAACTTATATGAGCCGGGAAACGGAGTGTACGCTACTACCAAGTGATTCCGGCTAGAGCTAGCGATATGCCGGTGAGGATACCGTCCAGAAGCTCTTCTAGATTGTTTACCAGCTCCAGTGCCAAGATAAGTCCGCTGAGAGAACCAGTCAATCCGCCGAGGCTAAGCAGTGACCAAGCCTAGCACTGCGATCACGTTGTTGAGCGCGCCGCTGAGCTCCGTCAGGATTAACCCAAGGAGATCGACTACGGTAACCGCGTCGGCCTGGTGCGGCCGCACCCGCGCCTTAGCGCTAGACGTGATGCTCGACGCAGCGTCGCTAACCAGGGTCGTGATCTGGGTCACTGCATCGTTCACGGTCGATGCCGCAGCGTCACGGCTGGCCTCATCTACGTCGACAGGGAGGCCGAGAACAGTGGTGTCTACTAGGGTGACTAGCTTGCTCAGACCGGATGCTGAGATGCAGAGATGTACTCACTGATGGTTCCGGTGTATGGGAGGATGCTGCTGTATAGGCCGCTGAGGGTGCTAACCTCGCTATCGTACTGTCGCTTCTCGATGAGAGCCGCCGGTGTAGCTAGTACGGAGGTGAGAAGCCCGAAGACCGAGGGGATGGAAAAGAACTTCATGATGAGAGTAATCTTGTATCACCAATGATCTGGAGTTGTGAGGAGTATTGCTTTGGTAGAAGCTGGGATGTGGCATATGGCTTGGGGACGAGGCACTGAAGGGGTGGCAGCCAGTAGCCTCAAGACTAGAGAGAGAGGTTGGGCTTTTATAGACTTCTGGGTGCAAGCGAGAGCCGACCCCTCTATCAGGCAGGGAATAGCATCGTCATAGAATTATTCATATCTAGCATTCTTAGGCCTCCATACACATGGCAGCAACCTTCGTAAGCCCTACGGGATGTGGGCATGCTGACTGCCACCGCAAGACGCCATCGATGAGGTTGTCGTGAAATTGGGGCTAGGGACTGGCTGCTGATCTTGATATCCCTCCCCAGCCGTATCTTGCAGATGGCGCTAGAGACAACGTCCCGCGAGGAGGCACGAGTGGTGCAGATCTTCATGATGCAGTCCTAAGACGGAGCTTACCGTGATTGCCACTTCCAAGGTCGCAAGTTTGTCGCTACAGGTATGCTACTCTGTGTGATAAACACGCAGAACTAAAGCACTTGGTAAGCTATCCGAAGGCAGAAGGGGCAAGAGATCAGCGTCACCTAGGTGGTGGCTTGCCTAGGAGCGAAATAGACGATCGCAGCGATGTATATCTATACTAGCTCCGGAGCGAATGTCCCGGCGCTTTTATATTAGCTTCTCATAACTTCACTACCCAACACTGGTCGTGTCATTCTAGAGAGCAAGGTACCCGTCCCTGATATGGCTACAGCCGCATCGCTCTTGCTAGCTATCGATTCATCTGTGGACCACTCATCACCTGACGTCAGGGTACGGACTTTCACGACATCTTGCATCAGAATTTCAGTTTCTGCTCTGTGTGGCTATGTATGCGTGTTGGTTCGCATACAAGGCGGTAGCACGCTTGGCACGTACCGAAGTGGCTCTTAGGGAGCGCAGAGGGATCGGCGTGGGCCAGGCAAGCAGCTGCGGTGCCGAGGCTGTATTACCAGCTACCGTAGGGCCCTAGGGCCCTACGATCGGCATTCTGAGATCCATCCCAGTATAAGCCGCGCCCATGTTCGGCAACCAAATTGGTACTCAAATTTGCAAAAGAGCCAATTTGGGCACGGGGCCTAATCTGGGCACCTAGCTAGATTGTAAGGGTTTCCCAGCGCGATATGCCAAGCTATATTTCTGAAAAATAGGCCTCTGTTTTATTTATCAGGTATATAGTCTTTGAACCACTTCCCCGGGTCCTAGGCAGCATATTCGATATAGCCGAAAAGAATTGTTGCCTGCCACGAATACACCTCGCCAATGCCTCGCGAAAGAAAAGCGAACTGGCGCCATCGCAGTGGTGCGTTGCGACACCCCCGCATACGCCACTGAGACACAGGCGGCCCTCGTCTGGCTGTCGTCAACAAACAATCGCGGGGCACGAGCCGTGGTTCGAGCGCCGCTTCTCTCAGAAAGAGAGGCGGGTGTTTCACCGGGGCAACGGACAAGCCGTCCGGGTGGTGAACCCGGGTGCCTGTGCGTTGCCTGGTTGCCTAACCCCTCTCGACCTCGCGTATCTCAAGAGGCTTGAGGATGTCGCTCAACCTCCTCGCTCCACGAGCCAACAACCCTCCAGCCGGATCGGCAATGGTGTTCAGCTGGGCAGGGGGTCGGAGAATTTGAGCAAATAGATAGACATGCAGCATTAATCCAAGGAACTGGGCCAATCCTACTGCTAGATCTTGAGACGTGCTTGTAGTCGTGTGTAACCGAGCCTCGGAGCGCACATCATGGGTTGGGCGTCTTGCCACCGTAGGTGGAGGGCTTCAATGTCCTAGCAAGGACCTTCGTGGCCGAGGTCGAGACACCGCCCGCGGCCTCAACCATACCGAGGGAGAGAGTTTTGTGGAATACTCTGGCCTGTGCTCACAGTCATGCCATCCCCAAGCCAGCAAGACTACTTTGTTATAGGATCAAGGTAAACACGGATGCGGCCGATACTCTCACCAGCACTGACAGGCAAAGTTATACACTGTTAGGACCTATAGTTAACCAAAGCTAAACATGCCTTATAGGATCAATAACCGAAGCTAAACCTGCCTTAAAGGCCTGGCGAGACCTATTCCGGGCTAAGGTAAATGCGACGCGAGCACCTTTATAGTGCCTACAATCGATATGACCTTGGGGCGGTCGAAGCCGGAGATGGCCTAGACTCACTCACTTTGGGGCCGAAATAGAGTGCCGGGAGTGGACCGTCGGGAAGCATCCCCCCTGTCTAAGCGCAGGGTATAGATATACCGGCAGCCAAGACTATGAGGGAACGCCAAGGCCTGCTATCCGAACACCCAAATTTGGGTGGTGGTTCTTTGAACAGTCACTCTCGCGAGGCGCGCACGTTGGAGGCAGAAACTAGTTCCCTCATCTCCCTGACTCGAGCCCCCTGGCACATGTACTTCTCCCAAAACTTTTCTCCGCGTGTTGTCACACGCTTTGTCATCCGGGGCCGTTTGTCATTAACGGTGTTTTCATCGGTGGGCCGGCTCCAACGCCGACCTCCACCGGGCGGAACCGTAGTGCCGATAGCGGGTCGAGCTGCCCGCGGGCCATCACGCAGTGTGTATATATCTACAAGGAGGGGTTTCCATCGCACCCCAGAGGGGCAATCGCATTGCCAAGGCTGAAGCTCACAGCGCGTTCTCGAAAACCATCATCATGGCCGATCCTCAAGTCCAGCAGTGGCACACCTTCCAGGATGGCATAGAGAAGCTAACGCGGGCCGCGGCGCCGATGCCATCGCCCGGGAAAGACGAGGTATTGGTTGAGATCCGGGCTCTGTCGCTGAACTACCGCGACACCGAAGGTCGGTAGGATGAGCACCCAAAAGAGACACCCGGCTTAGCTGATTCCGCGCCAGTCATCATGGGGCTTTACAACCACCACAAGACCTTCTCCGATGGACCGCCCCAGCCCCTGGTCCCCTGCTCTGACATGTGCGGCTACGTCGTGGCCGTGGGCGACGGCCCGCAGACCATCCCCTGGAAGGTGGGCGATCGCGTGCTCTCCATCTTCAACCAGACGCACCTCTCGGGCCAGATCAAGGCCCACCACATGACTAGCGGTTTGGGCAAGCCGCTGCCCGGTTGTCTGCAGACACACCGCGTCTTCCCGTCGACGGGGCTCGTCAAGGCGCCTGACTATCTCACCGACGAGGAAGCCTCCTGCCTGCCCATCGCCGCCGTCACGGCGTGGATGTCGATCAACTGGCAGCGGCCCATGGGCCAGCCCGGCGGGAAGGGGGAGACTGTGGTGCTGCAAGGCACCGGCGGCGTTTCTATTTCTGGCCTGCAAATCGCGAAGGCAGCCGGCGCAAAGAGTAAGTGCCGCCCGGCCTATTCCGGACCCTTGGACAGCAGAGACTGACCCCTTCCCCGTTCTAGCGATTATCACGTCCTCATCGGACGCCAAGCTGGAGAAGGCCAAGGCGCTGGGTGCCGACCACGTCATCAACTACTGCACTACGCCTGAGTGGCAGGACGTGGTGACGGAGGTCACCGGGGGCGAAGGCGCCGAGATCGTGCTCGAGTGCGGTGGAGCGCAGACGCTGGCGAAGTCATTCGACTGTGTTGCCTTCGGCGGCCACATCGCCTGCATCGGCTACCTGTCGGGCAAGCAGGACGCGCCGGGCGACAGGACCAACGTCAACTTGCTGGCGCTGCGGCGCAACGTGACACTCCACGGCATCTTGAACGGGCCACGGGACCGGTTCGAAGAGATGAACGAGTTCTACGCTCAGCACCGAATCCGGCCGCCTGTCGATAGGGTATTTGGGTTCGAGGAGGCTAAGGAGGCGCTTCACTATCTCTTTGCCGGGAAGCACTTCGGCAAGGTGGTGATCCGGGTGAAGCCTTAAGGTGAATATTGGATACCGAGGCGAGGATCGAGCCCCATAGCTGCTTAAATGCTTTTTGGATATTAGAATTGCTACAGATGAGAGATATCTCGGTATATATATGGCAAGCTAGAAACCGCAGCAGGAAGCAATGTCCCGAATATGCGTCCACCAAGGGCCTGTGCCGGCCGCCCCCGCCCCCCGAACGCCAAGTTGTGACAACCATCTCCTAAAGGAGTAGCATGCGACCCAACCAAGGATGCCTGATGTATGTGACACAATCGCACACCGAACAGTACTGGTGCATCTCGAACCGGACTGTCGTTCCCCTCCTCAGCCTAGGAACCTCCGCACCGACTGGACGCCGCTCTCGGAGACCTCGGTCGACAGCCAGCCCATGGAGCCGAGCAGGCCGATCAACACCAGGGCTGTCAGAATACCGGCGCCAGCACGGTCGCCACCAGTAATGGGGGCTAGTGGGGTGATGCTGACGGCGCTGCTACCGGCGTTGGGGTCGCCGATGGAAGTACCGCCCGTTGTGTTGGTGACTGGCGGCGCGATGTTGGTCTGGCCGACGAGCAGGGACGAGAGGGCAGCGAGAACGTTCATCTGCTGGCCGGCGCCGTAGAGGCCGTCGCTCTGGCCAGTGGTCCAGCGGAAGCCGCATTGCCGGCCGTTGTCACCGCCCGAGCACGCCTTGACGGCGGCGGCAGTCGAGTTCTTGAGCACGGGCATGATGACATCGCGCGTATAGGGCGCCAGCTGGGTCGACTGCGCCATCCATCGGTGCACGTAGCCCTTGAACGACAACATGTCGGTCTTGCAGCTCACGCGGTCGTCGAGCTCGCACGAGATCTCCACCATGGGGCCTTGGGAGAAGAATACTTCGATAGTGCGCGAGACGAGGCCGTCGAGACGCTCCTTCCAGACGGGCGAGCCGTTGGTCTGTTCCGCTTGGGTTAGCATTCAACGTAGTATGCTTGGCACTTCGCGCGCGAGCGCGGCGCAGGCGCAACTTACGTAGTTGTACATGAAGGCGGCTCCCTGGATGAAGACACCAGCATTGTATGAATATTGGGCCTTGTCAATATCCTTGCACTGGAGGGGGATGTGGCCACCGTCGTAGATGTTATAATCTTTGTCAATGAAGCCAATGTCTGCGGGCAGAAAAGTTAGCAAGGCTTGGGTACGAATCTTTCAAAAAGGGGATTTCGCAGTCCAACGTACTCTCCATCCAGTCCCAGGTCGAGTTGACCCACGAAATGTAGGTCTCGTTTACCGAGTAGCGGGCCAGGCGGGCGGCCATGTTGAAGAAGATGCCGTTGGCGATCGAGTTCTTGTAATCGTAGCCGACGTTGGTAGGCGGGATCTGCCACCGCAGGCCGCCTCCGCAGGTGTCGTCGTGCCGGTCGGGGGCGGCCTGGGTGTTGAAGACGCCCTGGGCGAGGGCGAGCCACTGCGGCTGGTCCTTGGGCGGGTCGGGGAACTTGTTCTCGGCGGCGAGCATGGCCGACATGCCCCAGAATCCCTGGTCGTCGTTGCCGAGCGAGGCGGTCCAGTTCGGGTGCTGGAAGCTGTTGGACGGCGGGCCAGCCTGGTGGAGCAGCGACTGCGTCACCTGCGGGTTGTAGGTATCGTCGCCCGTGTAGTGCCAGTAGTCGATCATGGTCCCCCACAGTGCACCGCCCTCCCACCAGTAGTAGTCGCCGTTGGGTGGCGGGCCGGGGAGAATGCCCGGCGTCATGCCGGACTCGTTGCCGTGGTAGTACTTCATCAGATCGTACGCGACGAGCGCGGCCGCCTTCTTGATCGAGTCTGCGTCACGCCATGGTTAGTCTTCAGCGCCACGCTAACTGCAACTGCCGGCGGGCAGCAGCGGGAAGGTCTCGGAGCGTCGCCATCGCGGCCCCTCCCCCGCGCGGAGAGGGAGAGAGGGAGTGGTTGGAATGGATGGGCGGCGTCGTCATCGTTTCCCGCAGAAGACGCGGCCGCTTGAGGGAAAAAGCCCACTCACCAGGCGAGTCGAGATCCACCTGCAAAGCCGCAGAGGCAACCCCGGCCAGGGCGGCCAGGGAGAAAAGGCTAAATTTGGCCATGATCGAAAAGTAGGAATTGGAAAGGTGCAAACGAGTGGAATCAAGTCATCGGAATCTGACTTGAAAGCAATCAGAACCCCTCGAGTGAACGGGGATCGCGGGGGAGTGAAGGAGCAGAAGTGCTGGAGAAAGAAGGAAGAAGCAGAAGCCCCCGTAGCGCGGGAAAAGGGCAAAAGAGACCTCGTTTTCGGTCGGTCAGCAGGGTATGACGGCCCCTACAGAGACCGGAAGCACCACCACCACTCATGGCCGGGTAGTGGCGCCCTGGGTCCAGAATACGGGAACAGGGGGGTGGTTGGTGGATGGGCAGGCGGCGAGGGAGAGAGACACACACACACTACCCTACCTTAGCAAGAGCACCAGCGCGCAGGCTAGCGGCTGTAGCATTGTTGTGTAGCCAAACTAGTATCCATCGTCCAATACGAAGGATGAAGATTCAGTGCCGTAGCCTGAAACGGCATGGTCGGCTTCCACGACAGGGGGGCCGGGCGGGCCTTCTCAGGGGTCGATCCAGGCTCTGCTTCCCCGCAGAAAACGCCACCGCTGGCGAATCAGGTCGGGCCGCTGGTCCAAAGGGCTACCACGGCGGCGGGGCTGGAGTGAGCGAACGGCCCGTGATTCGACTCAGACAGCCGTGGCAATGCACCCAACTCCCAGGAACAACTGCTGACCGACGCAGAGTGTGACGTCAATTTACCGTCGCGCAGAGGGCGAGCGAGACGCAGGTTCAGGGGGGGCCGGGGCAACCTGATGCTCTCTGATCCGCTGATCGACCGTGGAAGCGGTAAATGCTATGCTCATCGCACAAATCCATCGCACAGGGCGCCCTCCCTCAGCAGAGAAGGAGGGAGACCAAAAGCAGGCTGGCAGGATAATCCAAGGTTGGCCACCTTTTCTTTTCTTTTCCTTCCTCATTCGCTCGATCTGCGGACCACACCCGCTGACGTCTGCCACGCCATTCCGGTGTCTCAGAGATCTTGGAAGCAAAGCAAAGCCATGCACAAAGAAAAAGAAGTAGTGAAGAACAGAAGGGGAAGCGAAATAAAGAACGCAAAGCGATCGCGTGGTGTTTCGTCCCGATCTGGTACAATGCACCTTTTTTGGAAATTACCGTAGGCGATGATCCTAGGCTCCCGTGCGGGGAGGGACAAGCACAATCTCTGCACCTCGCAGTTTCTCGGGCTTGCCTGCTAAGGGATCCTCATGTTTTCCTTTTCTAGTGGCCGGGCTGTTCCCGCGGCTGACAGCTGGCTGAGCGACAAGGATGTCCCTCTCATTTCCACAACTCAGCCCAAAAATGCCGTTGCCAAAGCGAAGGCATCGACGGCGAAAACCCTAACCCTCAATCCCCAGCGCTTTTCTCCTCGACTGTCGACTGCCGACTGGCGGGCCGAGGCAAACTTTAAGAAACCAGCGTTCCATGGCACTTCCAAACTTAATAGTCAATCCACCCTATACATCCTTGACTTCCTTCGCCAAGACGTGGCTGTCGCCTGCCTCGCCCGTCTTCTCATGAGAATCTTGCCTCTCGGCATCGACATCCTCGACGTCGCCCGAGCCGACCTTGTATCCCGGCACCACGCGGTCGATCAGGGTCGGCCGGTGCGGGAAGAAGAAGTTGAGGAAGTAGTAGAGGGAGACGGAGACAACAAAGCCGTACAGCCAGTTGAAGGCGAACAGGTTCTGGAGCCCCTGGCTGATGGTGACATTCTGCGGGGTGACCTTCTTGGCCAACGCCGGCAGCAGTGGAACGATGACTAGCAAGGTCGTCACCAGCGCCCGCCAGTTGATGCCGTTCCAATACGTGTAGATGCCGTCCGGGTTGTAGAGCGCCGGCACGTCGTATTTGCGCTTCTTGACAAGCCAGTAATCGCATGTCAGGATCCCCTATAAGGTGGCGCTCGTGTGTCAGCTGGTCAATGCTTCTCTTGAATTTGCCCCTTGTTCTCCGCCCTCCGGGTGCACGGAAATTGCTTACCGCAATGGGCGCCATGAAGATGGCGTACGCCGACATGAAGTTGAGGAACGCCGCGGCGCTCGCGATGATGATCCAGGGGCACAACGCCCAGCCACCAATGAGCGAGGCGAACACGGTGCCGCGGCGGATGTTGAAGACTCGCGGGAACAGCGTCGTGATGTCGTTGGCGAACGAGATAGCGTTGGCCGAGATGTTGACCGAGATCTGCGCCAGCAGCCAGATGGACGCGCAGAAGAAGGCGGCGGCCCGGCCCCCAGGCGTGCCCTGCCACTGGCTGATGATGTCGAGCGGGTTCCAGAGCGTCTTGTGGTACAGCTTCTGCGAGGCGGCGGCCGCCACGATGCCCAGCCCGCCGACCAGCACCTTGAAGAAGGGGATGAAGGGCAGCTGCCAGTACTGCGCGCCGCGGTTCTTGCTGAAGCGCGAAAAGTCAGGAATGTTGGCCGCGATGGTCGAGAAGCCGCCCGTGACGCTGGTCAGGCTCGAGAGCCACAGCCACGCGCGCGTCGACCCGGACACGGTGGCGGGTGCGTAGAAGAAGTCGCCAGCACCGCCGGCCTGCACGCTGATCCAGATGACCATGGCGATGGCCATGGGCGTCACCAGCGCCGTCTTGAGCCAGAACAGGTACTGCAGCCGGTGCGTGGGGATCAGCAGCAGCGGCAGCTGTAGCAGCCAGTACAAGAAGTAGGCGCACATGCCCTGCGTGGTGATGCCGGCCGACGCGGGCAGGTGGTTGGGCACCTGGGCGTAGCTGGGCCACAAGGCGATGAGGATCTGCTGGACGCAGGCGCCGCCCGATGCGCTCTGCACGCCGAACCAGAACAGCGCCAGGATGCCGCGGCTGATGACGCAGAAGTAGCTGAGCCAGTAGCCGTAGCTAGCGCGCATGGCGATGGGGAACGAGATGTGCAGGTCCGAGCCGACGGCGCCGTTGAGGACGGTAGGGATGGCGTTGCAGATGGCCGCCACGAATACGATCAGGATCGCGTCTGTAGCCGACAGGCCGGTGGTCATGATGGAGCTAGCCGCCGACCACGTCGAGATGGTGACCAGGTCCGAGTACCAGTACGTGACGAACGTCCAGCTCGTCCATGTCTGCTTCTCCTCCGGGACGGGATCTTGGTCTGTCACGAGAGAGAAGAACCGGAGGCGTCAGCGATGCCTGCGGGAGGAAGGGACTCCCGAGGGGAGAGAGAAGCCGTACGTACCGGCATTGGTCCACACATGAGGCGGAGCGATGCTGCTGGGCTGCTTTGGGAGCTTCCAGCTATTAGGCTGGGTCAGTCGCAGGTGGACTTTCTCGTTGAGAGCCTTGCCGCGGACGGCGACGCGCTCTCGTAGGTCGGCCATGGCACGCGTCGAGGAAGTGCGGTGGCGTCTAGCTGGAGCAGCAGGAGGACGGAGACGAGAAGAACCGCTGCGAGAGCTGAGGGCCGGAAGAGGCCATGTCGACGATGAACGCCGACTAAGTAGTAGGGATGCAGTGAGACCCCAACATAGTATATCCCAAGGATTGCCACGGTTGGCGCGTGGGCGCGGGGATGGGAACTCTGGCGGGAAGCAGCCCCGTGTCCAGGTCCCGGGGGCCCCTCGCGAGCCGACCCTAGTGCACCGACAGCCGTGAACGGGGGGGACTAAGAAGCGAGACTATTGGGGCTGTCATCCGGGGACGGGTCACTCCGCGACCAATAGAAGGTCCAAAGAGCCGAATTGTCGTATGCAGCACAGGATGATGACTGCCCAGGACCCATTGCGGGACGACAGGTTCTGTCACATTTTCTGCATTGTCGAACCAACACCTGCAAGAATTTGCTAAGTATTGGGGAATCCGACCGGGATTGTTTGGGTGGGGGGGTTGAAGGCCGAGGCATGGCGTGGGAGCCATAGGCCGTGGCGGATGCAATCGCGTGCGATGCTGCCACTCTGACTGGGGGGTCGTTTACCGATCCTGCGTGGAGGGGGGGCCGCCGGCCGCCCTAGGAAGGGAAAGGGAAAGAAGAAAGAACCCAAAAAAAAGCAATTGCACCAACGCTTCCTGACGTTGATCGCTCCCCCTTCGAATTCGGACGATAAGGTGTTGGCAGCCCTTGGCGTTCGGAGGCCCCTTGGCGGTGTGGTGTCGCATCCCTCGAAAATGGGGCTCGTGTGCTGCGTGGATGCGATGCGTGGGGGGCACATTAAGATAAAGCTCCCCGGAGCTAGATCTAGCTAGAATTTTTCTTGTGCGACGCGCCCGAGGCATGGCAGTGGGTAGCACAGCATCGAGGGAAAGCGCGGACAAGGCAGTCAGGCAAGGCAGGCAAGGCAGGGCATCTCAATAGGGGAGCAACGAGCTGGCTAGGGTCGGCGGTGGCATGGTCAGCCCATCCGATAAGTACGTGGCTGGCCCCGTTTTCCACACCGTTTAGTTTTGTGCGGCTGTCACACACCGCAAACTGCAATTGGAACTGCACATTGCACACCCCGACGACGCTACCGACAACGCTACCAGGCGCCTCCTCTCCACGCGTTCCCGTCCGTCCAGCTCTAACCCCCCTCTTCCCTCCCGTTCCAGGACCCTGTCCGGGTGTGCCGGGGAACCTGACCCCCCGGCTCGGATACGCTACTACAGTATTTGGGATTGTAATCCCCCCGCGCCTCTTCTCTTGGCCGGGGGCTTTGTCTATGCTGCCTGACTATCCCACTGCTACCTACCCCCTCTACCTACCCTACCTATCCTACCTCACATACCTTGCCTCCACCGCTCTTGCGGAGGATTTGTTTTAAACTTTGTGGCCGAAGCCCCGGTTTTGATGCGAGCCCAGAGCTAGGGAGCCGGACAAGGACGGGGCCGCAGGCCTGCAGCATGCGATAGCATAGGCGACAGAGCGCATCGGGTTTGGAACCGGAAACCATATTACTCGTCTCCCCAATTTCGCCGCCCTCGGCCCTTTCCCACCCCCGTCCAAACCCCCCCGACGTACCAGTCCCCGGCGCTCGGGCTTGTGATGCGCCTGTGTGCTAGCCACGATCTCTGCTGCCGACCTGCCGGGCACGTTTCTGGCTACTTGACCTAGACTGACGCCATCTCCCGCGAACTAACCGCTGGCTGCATGTCCCATTTCGATTCCGATAATGGCAGCGCCTCGCGCGAAGCTCGCCTGCGCGAGCTGCACCCGACGAAAGGTGCGCTGCTCCAAGGAGATACCGTGCTCCAACTGCATTCGAAGGTGAGACCCTCGCCTCCCCTCCCGGCGGGGCTACCCGCCGCCTGTCGCTCTCCACGGTCTCGTCCTTGTCCTACCGGGAAGGCAGAAGAAGAAAAGAGTAAAACAAAAAGGCGGACCACTGACTTTGAGCATGTAGGGGCGAGCAAGATAGCTGCTCGACCGGCGCGGGGTTGGCCAGCACGTCGCCGGCCTCCAGCCACACATTCCACGCGCCTGCCATCTCCCCGGCGAGCACCAACGACACCGAGATTGACCATCTCCGCATCCGAGTGGCCGAGCTCGAGGCGGAGCTCAGGCGTCGCCATTCCCCGGCGTCCCCTGTGGGTCGCGACGATGGCGGCGGCCGCGGCCGTGTGGAGCCACCCAGCCGTGAAGCTCCCCCGTTCTCGCACGCGCTCGTCGTCGTCAAGGGCGAGCGAGACGACCGCGCGCCTGCCAAGCACCCGCTGCCCGGCGGCCCGCCCGGCGCCCAGCCGGCCCCGTCCTACCTGCCGACTCCGGAGGTGGAGGCGCCGGACCCCGACGCCAAGCATGCGGCCTCCATCCTCGAGTTCCTCTCGTGGGGGCGCAAGAAGAACCCGGACTACCACGACGTCTCGCTCGAGGCGTCTGAGGCCATGGGCAACCCCAGCGACGTCCGCGACGTCGATGCCGGCGTGGCCTTCCCCGAATTCACCCAGGACTGGTTCAAGTCGCAGCTCGCCATGATCCAGTCGCTGCTGCCGCCGCCCCCGCAGGTCTGGCAGCTCGAGCGGTTCCACGCCGAGTCGCTGTTGTGGTACCACGGCTCGTACCACGCGCCCACCTTTCACAAGCAGCTCCAGGGCTTCTACGACCGCTTCGGCGGCAGCGTGTCGAACCCGGGCGTCAATCTGCAGTGGGTCGCCATGCTCTTCGCCGTGCTCACCGGCAGCATGACGGCCGCGCCCGACGATCTGGCACTCTCGTGGGGGTTCCGCGAGTCCGAGCGCGGCATCCTATCCCGGCAGTGGTACCGTGCCACCATCCGGCTGCTGAACCTAGCCGAGTACACGGCCAACCAGTCGATCCTGTCGACACAGGCCATCGCCACCATCACCATCTCGGCCCACCAGCTCGGCTTCTCCAACATGCAGTCGGTGCATCTAGCCGCCGCCAACAAGATCGCCCAAGCGCTCGGCCTGCAGAAGCTCGGCGCCGGCTGCGAAGGCTCGCCCGTCGAGGTCGAGGCCGGCCGCCGCGTGTGGTGCCAGCTGACCACCCAGGACTGGTTCTCCATCCCCTTCTCCGAGTCTTACATGCTCAACCCGCTGTACTCGCGTTCGCTGCAGCCCCTCAACTGCCACGAAGAGGAGCTGACCTCCCTCCCCGACACCATCCCTACCGTCATGACCTATTCGCGCTATCTACAGGGCATCGCCGCCATCATGCCCCGCCTGCAGGACGACCTGATGCAGGCCAGCACCGAGTACACAAAGTACATGGAGGTGCGCAAGTGGGACGAGCGGATCCGCCGGATGCTGACTCACGAGGCGCCCCCGATGCTCTCGAGCCGCTACCCTATCGACCCAGACTGGCCGCCCTATGTGCCCTGGGCCCGGCGCGCGCTAGCCATCTCGGGCTACCACAAGGTCATCATGGTGCACCGGTCATTCCTGTCCGAGAGCTTCACCAATCCCACCTTCGCCTACACCCGCAAGACGTGCTTGGCCGCGTCCCGGACCATCATCAGCGAGTACAAGATGGTGATCAAGGAGGACGGTCCGATCCTGTGGATTCACCAGGCCTTCGCCGTCGCGGCCGCCATCATCTTGGCGCTGGACATGCTGCACCGCAGCCCTGTCGAGGACGAGTTCCATGAGAACAAGGCGCTGGTCGAGGACACGGTCGCCATCATCGGCCGCTGCCGGAATAGCATGATAGCCCAGCGTGGCGAGAAGCTCCTATCGGCGCTACTCATGGAGGTGGAGCGCTGCATCGCCGAGTCCAAGAAGCGGAAGCTGGGCGACGACCGCCAGAAGCCGCGGGTCATGAACGTCTCCGCCTTTGTCAAGCGCTTCTGCGAGGGTCCCGCCGCCCCCTCTCCATCGCCCACCCCTGCCGCCAACGTGGGCCTTGCCCAGTCCGAACTGTCGGCCGCGCTGACGACCGCGGCCCCGTTCGATGGGGATCATGCCGTCCTGTTTGGGACCGAGTTCGGCGCGCAGGACGGGCCCGGGCTGCACTATCCCGCCATCGACGGATGCTTCGAGAACCTAGTCTGGCTCGCTAACAACGATTTCGCCGGCGGATACGAACCGTCGTGAAGCAAACGGGTAGTTAGTAGCAGTGATGATGCGCCTCCACACCTGGCAAAGTCGTCAGGCATCACCCACCGGACACACCGATGGTGCACGGCAGCTTGAGGCAAGGGCCCATGCATGCGCATCCACCGCGAAACGGCAAGCGCCGTCTTTTGGTGTAGCCTTCATGGCGCAATCGGGCCTTCCGGGAGTAAATAGTATCTCTGGATCAAGGGAGATTGGCATCGCGGCTCCCATGAGGCCCTCCCCACTGCTAATATACGTGGGGCTGCCCAGGTGCCTGGGAAGATCGCCGGGTGTAGCACATAGCCGACACCAACCTTCGCAGCCGATACGTTCGGCTGGACTCGACTGTGAGCCTGCCCCTCTCTCCACTGGTCGCCTGACTTCAGACGTCTAACTTAGATAGGCTGAATACCAACTGTGCGATTGGGGTGCTGATGACACCGTCAACGCCGAACTTTGGTCTCGCCCTGGTGGGGGCTAAAACACCATGTGACATGCCGCAACGTGGTTCTTATAATTCAAAAGGAATATAGCTGGTAATGGTGCAATTTGTTGATATGAGAGGCTTATACAGGGACGTGGTACGACATAGACTTGGCGCACCCGAGATGGGACAGAAGGATACAGTGTTGGAGGGATATTCACGATCGGACCAGAGATAATACCCGTGTTAGCTACTCACAGTCTGTATAAATTTACAGCACTTGTCACACAAGCTGGCAAATAAGCTTCCCAGCAGAACGATGCGAAGAGATTGGGTCACAAGTTACCAGACGCACATAAACTAAGACGGATCATATAGAAAGCTAAACCATAGAAGACTCCGCAGGGATATCATGATTCTCGACATGTCTAGAATACGATGCTTGTCTACCATATTATCACATCTAATTCACTTCTAGCCCACAAAATCCTCAGAATCTCAACCTTTTAGACGAATCCTTTTGCTGCGATGTCGGCATCTCCGTCTCCAGGGAGCTTCTTCACGCCGCTTCTAGTAAGGATGCGAAATCTCTCTTCGTCATGGCGAGTGAGAAGATTTTCGGTATCTTTGTTCTCAGGGCTTAGGCCGTATAGCTGCCGAAAAGACATGATCAGCGGCCGCCACTTGTCCGGGTCGACCCTGTTGGGGTGTCCCTCTACACGCAGTCGATCCAAGACGTGGACGCGAAGCACGCGGACTTCGATCGCCATCGCCATGCCTTCTCGATCAGGCATATCTGTCCACAAATTCGTGGCCTCGATGAGCCCACACTCCATCTGGACGGGGCACTCTGCGATGCGCGGCGGCCGGACAAAGTCGGACGCTTCTGGCGTCAGTCGCGCCCTGGCCCACTTGTCTTTGACGAATTCGAAGCCGGGTTTTGACGGAGGGACCGGGTTGGAGCCGGTGGTCGAGGTAAGGGCGCTGACATGTGTAGCCATGGAGTCATCGGGCAAGTTGAGCACGCACTGCTTCGTGCGCAAGATATTCTCCGTCGTCTTGGACGAACTGATCAGCCCAAGCACGCAGGAATGGCCCAGCCACCAGGCCGACGACATGGGAGAGACGTTGCTGGTTCCATCTTCGTTCTCTGTCGAGATGAGCACCACAGGAGTGCCCCAGTAAAGAATTGCTGGAGAGACAATGGAGTGGGTTTGCGTAGACATTCTAGCGGCGGTTGCAGCGGGGACTTCAGTGGCTATTCTGCTGTGTCGTTTAATGATGCTTCCCATTGTAGAGCACGAATTGATGCCATTTATACCGTTAATGAGGACTAACTCGTACTTTCACGCTTCTATCGGGTTTCTGAAGTCTATGCTTCGATCTCCGATCTCCGATGCTTGGTCTCCCAAAGTCCGAAGCCGTCATCCCAGGCAGCTTCGACTAACATCTCATCTCCGCGGAGGAAGAGGAGGCCTGATTGGAGCAACGCCTCAAGTCACATTGTTTCCAAAACTCGATCATCTGCTTTTACACCTGATTCACCGCCTTACTAGGACGCTAAAGCACTGAGTCACTTGCGAGGTTTGCTGAGGTGGGCTTGAGATACGGATAATGAAGTTGCACTGCACGAGCGCTTCATTTTACAAAGACGGTGTGAACGGCGATAGCTGGCTAAGCACGAACAAGTAGAAACTGAATGTTGCTGCATTTATAAGGTATACAGTGGCACTGTATCCTCACTTTAATAATCGAAAAAGCCTTCCAGCTGATGCCAATCCTCTTACCGTCAAATTGTATGCCACACCTCGAGAAACCGGTTTCTTTATTTAGGATACGAAACATTACGATGACTACAGACCTCCGTCGTCCTATCTTGCACCCTCTATCCTTCTACTGCCATAGCCCAGTAGGGCGAAATCCCTAGGCACTTTAAACATGCAATATTACGCAATGGGATGACGACAGACGGCTCGGGCCCGATTGCTGCCTCGAGTGAGACATGGAAACGAAATACCGCATGGGCGACAATGTTCATTCGAAAGGGGTTGGAAATGAATGAAGAGGAGGCCCATCTATCCATCACTTAGATTGCATGGTGAAGGGAAGTGGGCGGCGACGGATTGTTACATGCCATGCAGGATGGCTATATAGGTAGTAGGGAACATCGCCTGGCGATAATCTAGAACTGCTACACAAGTTAGAGAGGATCGAAGTGTATAACCGAGGACTGAGCTCACTCTTCAACTTCGAACCAGTCCCTCTCCCAAGCTGCCCTGGGTATAATCTAACGACACGGGAGCGAGGTAGGGTGTCACCCTTTCAGGCGAGACTCTGGTATCCACGCCCCTTTCAATGGTATCACACGATGATTACGAACCTCCACACTAAGTCCCCTCGTGCCAATAGAGGAAGAGACGGGAAGAGGGGATGTAAGAGCTTATCTCGTTTGCAGCTGGCGCTGAGACACCCTGTAAGATTAGGATGGCGGTCTGTGTCGTCCTGGGAGGTTCGCTTGGAAGCCACGCCGTCGCGGCCGTGGCGGTCATGGAAGCCCGTTTCCAGGCTAGAAGACGACCGAACCCGTCCCCACAACAACGAGATGAATTCGGAGCTGATCCGACCTAGATGCTGCACCCAGCCGTGTTCGTCAACGGCCGTCGTCTGTCGCCAGTTCCATAAATAGCCCAGAAGCCCATGGCTTCCCCTCCAAGCTGCTGGGAGGGCGCCACCGCTAGTGGCCGGTCGACGTTTATCCGGTTCTCCCGCGCCCAAGCGAAAGCCAAGACAGCCGATCGACCCGCCGGCGGGTGCTCCGATTGACCGGGCTCAGCAACTTAGCCGCCCCATTATATATGACACCGACGGGTCGACGGTCCCAAGGGATGCGGCTACCTTGGCAGGGCGGATGGTGGCCGTCGCATGTGACGAACAGTCTGTTTATGCATGGGGCCGGATTGATCGTATGCATGCCTGTGGGTTGCATCGACCAAGGGCAAGCGTGGCTGTTGACCACCAAGAGGCGTCACATCCTTGCCCTCCTAGGCTCCCACGATGGTCACATCATACCGGGTATATGTGCGTATGTGCGATGCGTGCATTTTCGTCATGTTGGGCCGGCCGAAGCGACGATCTGGCTGCGTCTCGCTAGCTGATCTTTCTCCAACTTTTGGTGTTTCGTTTCACCCCTCCTATTTCTCCATCTTGATCGACGCCACCCGGCCGCGTCCCGCGGGCCTGAGAGCCTCAGCACGGATCCCGTGGTCGCAATGACGCCCGCGTTATAGCTCGATGGCCAAGACGCCTGGTTGGCTACCGCATCACCACACTATTACTCAGCCAAGCACGTCCAATGTTGGGCGTGGACCGGCGGAGCGCAACTGTCTCAGATTGGCATCCTCCAACGTGGTCATTCGAACTTTTTAGTTCGACTCTCCCGCCGTCATCTCCCCTTGAAAGACAAGCAAAATCCACAATCTCACGAAGAGAACCCCCCTCGGGCAATGGGAGATGGAATGGGGTCCATGTCGCCGCCACGCAAGGTCCTCCTCGTCACCAACTCAGAGCACGGCCAGGCCAATGTCTACCTCGCTGTCAGCTATGCGCTCCTCACCCTCCCGGACGAGGACGTTGAGGTGCATTTCGCCTCATTCGCGCCTGCCGAGAAGAATGTGGCTCTCATAACCCAGTTCGCCCGGGAGGCAAAGCCCACTGCCCGCCCCATCGTCTTTCACACAATCGACGGGCCAAGCATGCAGGAGGCTTGGTCCCGCCCCGAGATCGCAGCGGAGCGAGCGGCGTTGAACGATGAGACGAACTTTGTGCACGCCATCCGGAGGACTTGGCTCCTCCTCCGCATAACGATGCCGTGGTCAGGCTCCGAGTTCCTGCAGGTCTTCCGGTCGGTCACGGATATTGTCCAGACCGTGCAGCCGCATGTCACCGCCGTCGACCCGGCCTTCGCTCCGGGACTGACGGCTCTGAGCTCCCTCAAGATCAAGTTTGTCATCTTGTCACCCAACACAATCAAAGACTTTGCCATGGCTTTGCAGCCGAACGGCGAGCCGCTCTGGAAATACCCATGGTACCCACACCACCCGCAGGCCGTCTCCCTCGCGGCGCACAGTGGACTCTGACCGTGTGACAGTGTTGGTTTAGCGTACGACTACCCGCTACCGTGGTACCAAGTGCCCATGAACATCTTTCTCATCGTGGTCCTGGTGTTATGCGGCCTCCTGGATCCCCACCGCCGCTCGGTGCAGCGCTATATTTCAGACCACGCCGATGGCGCGAAACTGACTACGCTGAACGACTTGAGTTTCAACACCAAGCGGGCCATCAAGTTTCTTGTGGCGAACAAGAAGGAGCTTGAGTTCCCTCTCCAGGTCATCCCACCCCATATTATCCAATGCGGTCCGATGATTCGACCCGCTAGGCCCGTGGACGAGGTAGACCCGGACTTGGCCAAGTGGCTGACGAAGGGGCCGACCGTGTACATCAACCTAGGCACGCACGCCATCTTCTCTGAGGCATTCGCGCTCGAGATGGCCAAGTCCATACGCATGCTGCTGGACCAGGCCAGCGCCTCGCTTTGGCTCAACAAGGGCTTGGCTAACCTGCAGGTTTTGTGGAAGCTGAAGACCGATGGGAAGTACGAGGTCGGCGTGCCAGGCAGCCGGATCTACGACATTATCGGGAGGGAACTCGACGCGGGCATCGTGCGCGTAGTTAGTTGGATTAAGCCAGAGCCGACAGCCTTGTTCGAGAAAGGCACCATCGTGTGTGCCGTACATCACGGCGGGGCGAACTCATTCCTTGAGGTGGCTAGGTGAGAGAGAGAGCGTCTGCGGTAGTAGAGTGACGGCTAACCGTTCCGCCTTCTATTTTAGCGCCGGAGTGCCGATGGTAGTGCTCCCCGCCTGGATGGATTGCTACGACTTCGCTAGGCGGGCGGAGGTGCTCGGCATCGGGCGGTGGGGAAACCGGACCGCCCTCCAGGAGTGCAGGGCCGAGGAGCTGGGGCCGATCCTGGCCGAGATCCTCGTTGGTGGGCGCTACTCGAGATACGCAAGCCGAGCTAAGGAACTCGCCGACGTCTGCAAAAAGGACGGCGGCGGTAGGCTGGTCGCGGCTAGATATATATTGGGCGAAATCAGCAAGGATATCGAGGAAGAAGGGCGTATTGAGCTCGTCGAAGAGGCCGAGGCTAATGAAGGTTCTACGAGCGAGGAAACTCCACTTATGAATGGGCATCATGAGGATTAGAAGCTAGAGGCCGGCGGTGATCGCCCAATAGAGGCTCAAAACATACACAGATATGCAGATATGTACTCGTTCTGTTTTCTATAGCTGAATTCCATAATTTCGTATGGTCAATGGTGAAGATCATATCTTTGTGCATACCACAAGCCTACAGTCCGGTACTCACTCCCCGACCTGCGCCATGGCTGCTGGTTCTCTAAGGTAGGGATTCAACTCCCTCGCGTACTCCTTGCTCTAGCGAGATCCATCTGTCTCGTCCTGCCCACTTCTTAAGCAACCCTAGCACGTGAGCCTCGTTCCCCATTGTGGCCAGACAAGGGACCTGATTCGGGAGGTCATTCATGAACTGTCTGTCCGGGCACAGCCGGCGGAGAGCTTCGAGGACCGTATTGACATTGAGTGGCTTTTCCCAGGCAAAGATCCGTTCGTTCTCCACCTCGGGGTCCAAGACAGCCGCAACATGGAGCGCTGAAACATCTTGGATATTGACCTGGAGGCCTTCAGATAGGAGAGTCAGCCACTCTTCGAGATTGATCAATCAAAAAGGGCATAGAATGTAGTTATCACGGACTCACAGGGAGGCAGGAACCCCAGAATGCCTGGGTCTCCGTTGTAAATACTGTGTATAAAGCTAGGTGTGCCTTTAAGGTGGCGCTTGTGTAGCACCGGCCCGATGACCACAGCCGGATTCAGCACGTTGGCAGTGAACTGGGGCTTCTCATCCTCGAGAAATTTGAACAATGCCTTCTCTGCCGCCACCTTGCTAGCCCCGTACACGATGACGGTGCGCGTCACCTCGTACGGTGGCGGTGCCCACGCGGCCTGCACGGCGGACTCATTATAAGAGTCCGTCGTATACGTGGTCGGAATACCGGCCTTGGGGGTGAACACGGCCGCGATAGACGACGTGTAGACGAATCGCCTGATCGATTTCTCTTGGGAAGCAGCACGTAGGAGCCCCAAGATCCCGTCGACTGCCTTTGGGATCACATTGTGTGGGTCCGGATCGCCCAAGCCAGGTGTCGCGAAGTGCATGATGGCGCTGGCACCGCTCCCCTCGATTACCATGTTGAATGCATCGGGGGCAGCTAGGTCGGGCACCTGGACGAGCTCAAGAGCACCGCTCTGGGCGAAGGATCGAAATACTTCTTCGGTGAGCCACGCGGACTGGACGAGGTCACGGACTGTACCGCGAATGCGGTAGCCACGCTGCAGGAGGTCCTTGACCGTATAAGAGGCCAAGTACGAGGCCACTCCCGTTACGATGATGAGTGAACCTTTGGGGATCGCCGTCAGATGCTGAGTAGCCATGTTGCAAGGAAGTCTTTGTCGAGCGTATGGCGATGTTTGGCAATTCTAGGGCAAGAAACAGTAGCCGATGATTGCTAGAGATAGACACACACGGCAACTATATTATCTCTTAGCCGTTAAGTACTCTTCTAGAGACCGGCTCCCTTGCTTCCAGGCTGCGCCCCCTACGCGCGGACGGACACGAAATTCAACAGCTGAACTCCCATTCCGGCGGCTTCTCTTGCACCAGCGCGTACGAAATAAGCCAGTCGCCATGCTTACGTATGGTACTCACGTATATGATATTCCCTTCTACTTAGGAAGAGACTAGCAGTAGTAGTATGGATCGCGATGGGAATAAGCGAACCTTCCCTTTACGGAATGTGTTCAGGGATGTGCCCCATCTGCTAGCGCCGGCAACCATGCAGCCAAGTGCTTCCAAGGTTCTTTCGGTGGTCAGATCTGCAGGGCATCATCGTGGCGACTGAGACCCGAGGCCCACTAACTGGGCCAGCGTCGCAGGCTATCCCCTTGTCGGAAGTTGTTCATGTCTTAGTGGGTGACAAATGCGACCATCTCGCCCGCGCCCTCGGGCCTTACCACACTCTAAGCCCACGTACGCCTGCCTATCCATTCCGTCTTACACCCTTGCTCCTCCTGCGGAAGGTTACCTATTCACAGGACTTGCGGGAGGAGCCGACTGTCAACGATGCAGTCCGGGACGAGGAGCAAGCCCACAGGCTTCCACTTCATCAACAGCGCGCGCCCGGGCGACGCTACCGACCCCGACACCCTGAGTGAGATACGGTCTCATGCTGCCAAGGAGATTCGCGCTCGGGCGCGACGGTCACGGGCAGCCGCGTCGCGTCCCGACGAGAGGGCTAGCAGTCGGCTTGGTCGGCCTGCCCCGGATGCATGTGCCGACGTGGCTCACCTGGAAAATAGCGCTTCGACGAGGCCAGTCCTAATCACAATTCCACGGTCACTTGGTATCGACCTATATTGGAGCTCAGCCCTGCCGCTCTCGGATGATGAGATGTTTCTGATACACCACTGTACGCGTCCCCACCCCGATCCTTCCCTGTTCCCTCGCTCCCCTCGCCTACCTCGGCAGAGAGACCCCTGACACGCATGTTTGGCCAAGACATGAGCTATATCGTCCCATTCGGCATGGTTAGCTGCCAAGAGACAGCCCCCGAGGTCACCACCCGGCTGATCGCCCTGCAGCTGGAGTTCTGGCTGCCGTTCGCACTAGCTGATGCCGATCTCACAGCCGCGCTGCTCCTCCACGCGTGCCGCAGCCTCGGGGAGCTGGGCGTTTCGCCACGCTATGCGGGGATGGGCGACACCTACGAGCAGCGGTGTATCCAGGCCATTCACGCATCCGTGTCTCGTGAGCATACGCGGGCTAGTGATGCCACCATCGCTATGGTGATGGTGTTGCTGGCGGACCAGGTACGTACTTCTCATGGCGACCCTTGACAGTACGCTCATTCTCTTGGCGCGATCTAGTACATGCTGGGGAACTTCGACCATTGGGGAGTTCACTTTGACGCTTTCGCCAAAATGATCACCATGAGGGGTGGGGTGGATGCCCTCGGAGTCGGCGGCTTCCTGAAGGAGATAATTGTCAAGTAGGCTCGCTGCCCGACTCATTCTGGTATACTGTGCAGTTTTTCTGACTTGCAGGACGGTTAGATCTCCGCTGTGCTATGGTTATTGGACCCTCGAAGTAACTATGTGACTGACGACTTTTCATTGTATTGTCGGCTATCGTTAGGCTAAAATTAGTTTTCTGATTCCTTTTCCCTTCAACTAGTTCTTACAATTAGAAGTATATTCTAGGCATATTCTGAAGCCGGACTGGTTAATACTAAATAGATCTCATTATCAAAGAGCCAAGAGGCTAATAGCACGAATTCCTTGATATCATCTAATAGCCTGAGCAGCATATACTCATACTGTCTAGATGTGTTTGCAACTAATTTCCTGACGATATACCGCAACTTCGTCAAAGCCGAGCTCCGGCACCATTTCCTGAAGGGTTCTCCCTCTACTGTACCATTTCGATCAACTACCGTAAACTATGAGCAACGAGATAACGAACAGCTTCTCAACACAATCAATCGCTGTGCGAGACAATTACGCTTGTTCACTTATGCGGTGAATATTCTATTACATAAGGGATCTAAATTCTATACCTTGTAGGACCACCAGATCTTAGCTGTCCTATGGTTGTTGGACCCTCGGTCTCGCTTAGCTGGGCCGCTTCGGCCCCCGAGGCATTGCAGTCTTATCTCGACCGCCGAACCCGTCGAAAGGATGGCAATTTGTCTCTCCACATTCGACAGCTTCTCTGAAGCTTGTGAGGCCGTGCCACAGACCGGCCATGAGACTTCGGCCGGCATCCGTGCCCGCTTCTTTCGCAAGCCCGACCCATTCCTCGGTCAAACATCCCAGCATCGAGAATGGAAAGAAACACGCCATCGTCACCCTTTGCTATGCCATCTGTACAAATTTGTCCGTCTTGTTTCGCCTGTGTCGCCCTGGTCGCCAATTTGGGCAACATGGGAAGCTTCGCATTGCATCCCGTCTGGCGTCCACCGTGGCTTGGGGTCTGAGATCTGGTGGAGCCGTTTCATCATTGATCAACCCGAAGGGCAGGGGCAGCCCCCCTTGCCCCCCCCCACGGCAGTTCTGAAGATCCGCCGATCCTCCCGGGAAGTGGCGTCGACCCCTGTACGTGAACGACTACCAGCTCTGTTGCGATATCAGATACATCTGGTCCGAATCCACAGCGTCGTACTCCCCTAGTTTGTCTTCGGTGCATGACTAGGTTGAGATGCAAGCTTTGCTCCGCTCCACAAGTCGCCGCTGTGGACTCATCGTCTGGTCCGGTACTCCAGCGCAAAAAGTCTTGCTTCCAAGATGCTCATAACTCTATTTATAAGGTTACTCGCTGGCCAAGCCTGCAATGGGTTTCCTCCGCGGTTGGTAGTGTGTAGATCCCGTCCTCCGGCGCGGAGATGGCGTTCGGCCCAGCCTGCCGCTACCAAGACTCTATTGGATGTGCGCGGTCTCTGCCCTCGCGGCCCGAGCTCAGGCGCCGAGAGGAATGCTAAATGCCGTCTCTTGTCGCCGTCCCACCGACTTGCGTCAGGTGGGAACGCGCAGGACAACAGTCTCACAAGACGATTCGGACGAAGTACTGAAACGATTGCGGAGCCGTCTCCTCTGAATCCGCGCTCGCGATAGGGTCCCTCGTCCTTTCCATGCCCTTCCGCATCCCAACCCGAGTTCAGCTTAACAACATGCTCGTCATGTGGAGCCTTATCCGTTCTACGGAACCCTTTGGGGCCCAGTAACGGCGTCATGTTCATGGCTTGACTGCCACCTTGTATCATAGCAGGAGCTAGTGCCCAAACTTGGCCTTTTTTGGGACTCATCCGTCTTGTCCCAGAGCCCCTTCCTTGCTTGGCCAGGTCACAGACACCGGCAGGGAGTCGGGGGAGAAGAGGGATTCAGGCTGTCAGAGGCTGTATAAGAGAGTCGGCCCGCGCCCCGAGGTAGACACAGCCTCTCTTTTAGGTCATAGGGTCCTTGCAGTAATCCTTTTCGGTCTGGTAGCTGTCACTGTCCCTACAGTCAAAATGGTACTCCTACACTCGCTTCTGTTCGCTGTGCTGGTCACCGCCGCTCCCCGCAGGCTGGTTGAGAAGCCCCAGGCCCTCCACACCCGTCACATCCTCGACAATGGCCAAGAGTTTATTGTCAAGCGGCAGGCGCAGCCCGGCATCGGTAAGTCACACCAGCTCTTCAGCGCCCCGACACACAGGTGGCTGACCAAACATCCACGAGCAGCAACGCCGATAACCAACCGGGTCATCCCCATCTTGGTGGGCGGCTCCTCTTTGACGTTCGAGCCCAACAACGTCATTGCGCTCCCAGGCGACGTGCTGCAGTTCCAGTTCGCGCAGCGCAACCACACCGTCACCCAGTCAGCCGAGAACGCGCCATGCCAGCCTCTGCAGGCGACACAACCGGCGGCGATCAATAGCGGCTTCATCGCGTTCGACGCTGCCTCCGGAAGCGTGGGCACCTTCAACATGCCTGTCACCAACTCGCAGCCGATGTTCCTGTACTGCGCCCAGGCCAACCACTGCCAGTCGGGCATGGTCATGACTGTTAACGTACCGAACACGGGCCAGCTCATCGCCTACGCAAACCTAGCGACAACCGCCACGGCCAATGTCCCCGCCTCCCAGGTGGCCGGAGGTCTGCCTGCAAGCATTCCTGCCGCCCAGGCCGTCTTCCCCGCCGCAGCTCCCGCCGCAGCGGCTCCCGCACCGGCGGCTCCTGCACCAGCGGCGCCTGCACCCGCCGCTCCTGTGCCCGCTGCTTCCGCACCGGCGGCCCCCGAAGCTGCTGTTCCTGCTGTAGCGTCACCTGCCCCGGCCGTTGCATCAGTTGCGCCGGCAGCCCCCGAGGCTGCTATCCCCGCTGTTGCTTCTGCCGCACCAGCAGCCTCCGAAGCCACGTCTGCGGAGGCTACGACGTCGCAAGCTACAGCCGCTGAAGCTGCAGTCTCCGAGGCTGCGGCTCCCGAAGCTTCTACGTCCGAAACGACCGCATAAGTTGTGCCACCGCTCCAGCCGACCAGGCGCGGCCGCCCGCCGATAGATTGGGTTACAGCCTGAAGCCCTTGTTCTGTGAAATGGGGCTCCTAGCACGATCTTCCACTTCGTGTACATATGTTTTTCCTGTCGCTAGTGCCGACCCACGACTACCCAATGTGTTTATAATGCGGAAGCTTGGTGCAGCTGCTAGCCCAGCTTGCCGTCTTCTCGTCCTACTCGATAACCCAATCTGATTATGTCTACCAGAGAGAAAATCTCAGAATTGTGTGCAAGCTGTGAAAGTGCCCATCTAGATAGAGCTTGCGCAGTCTCTCGATGCAGTGTTTGTGGTGTGCTTTCAACGTAGACTACAAGTCCGGGGACTAAGTCATCGCCGAGAGCGTGGCTTGCCCAATTTGAAGGAGGTGGCCGTCGCCAGTGAGGCTCAATTTGCAACTAGGCTCGAATTTGGAGTGCCGGATTGGCTGCTCTTTATAGTGCTACAAGAATAAGCCTCCATATTGGCCTTGTGGTGACTCTAAAAGATGTTCGTTGTATGTAGTGCGGGGCTGGCGCGGGAGCCTGGGCAGGGCTTCCAGGTGAGGCAGATTCTTTTCGTATGGAGGTACAGCAGGCGATCGTACCGCTGTATATAAAGGCGCCAGTGGGGATTTAGGCACCAAACGTCGCTTCTCTGCTAGCGTATCCGCGCCAATCAGCCCCCACCACCGCAACGGTTAGGGCTGAAAGGTACCTAATCGTAACAGCTGCAAGGCCGAGCAACACTGCCGGAGCGCACATAAGTTGCCATTGGTTGCGCGATGGGCAGCCTACAGCCGTCGTTGCGTGGCCTCTCTTCCCTTCTTTTGAGCCTCACATAAATACTCCCTCTCCTTCGTATGCCCCTGCGTACTCTCTTCTCCCTAATTATCAATTGCTTTTGTCGCGCAAAGGGGCATATCACTTTCGTGTGAGCTGGGCGCGATGGAGTCGGCCGGTGCCCGCCGTCGTGAACGCCTTGGCCAAGAGAACGACAGCCAGCAACTTCAAGTTCAAGCACCACCGCCGCCGCCGCCGCCGCCGCCGCCAACACGAGCCAAACCGAATGAACCGGGAAGGGCCATTCCAAAATTCACCGTCGACCTCTCACTACCCCCAGAGAAGAGATACGCACACATTGCTCCTCAGTTCCGCAACGAGGTGGCCGAGTCGAACCTCACTGGCCTATTTGTACAGCTTGTCTTCGCCAACGCCGGCCGGACCATTGGAAGATGGCTCGTGACCGCTTCCAGATATGTTTTGCGCCATGTATATACCCGTGAGGAGACGGCAGAGCTCCGCGGCATCTCGGCATCCACTGGTGTTGACATGCACGTGCTGGTTGCCTTCAACGTCCTGCTGGATCTCCTGCTCGGGTGCACCAGCAGCGGCGTCCGCGTCCACGACGAACAGAGCCAGGCTTCTGTCTCGCGGATGGTCCACTTTCGTACGCTGGACTGGGGCATGGAGGAGCTGCGCAAGATCATCATCGAGCTGGACTTTGTGCACTTCGCCGGAGGGCCCGTTGTTGCCACCAGCGTCACGTACTTCGGATACGTGGGTGTGCTTACCGGAGTACGCCCAGGGCTCAGCATGAGCCTCAACTTTCGGCCACACCACGACCGGAGCTCATGGTGGAAGCGGGTGGGATTTCGATGGCACCAGGTGATGGTGGTGTTGGGATTCCGCCAGTCCATCTCCAGCGCAATACGGCACATCTTGTTGGACCCATGGCCGGCTGAGCCTCTTGGGGGGAAAGAAGGCAACCGTGAGCTGGAGCCTGCCGAAGCGGCTGCGGCTCTGGCGGAGGGCAGAATGAGGCGAATTTTGTCCAAACTCTCGTGCTCCCAATCCACCGCAGCCTACATGATATTCTGCATGCCGCAGCGCGTCTACGTCGTTGAGAAGGACAACCGCGCTGCGTCGGTGCGGGATTCGAGCACATTTCTCACGGCCTACAACCACGACGCGTCGGATGAAGCCGATCCATCGCAGCTCGCCGCGACCATAAAGCAGCTTAGAGCGAGCAACGACCCGTCCGGCTTAGACAGCTTTGTAGCTAGCTCCCTAGACCGTAAGGAACACCTCGAGGCGATCTGGGCGCGAAGGTCCAAGGCATGCCAGCGCAAGTTCCACTCTGAGACCGATACCATCACCATGGATGATGTTATGCGGATGGTCAAAGATCGCGAGATCAGGAACGATGAAACGCACTACGCTGTTGTAATGGATCCGGAAGGCGGCAAGATTCTCTGGAGGAGGTGTTATGATCCCGAAGAATAAATGTAATAAGGAGTAGAATGCATTAGAACTCCAGCGCAATAGATCTTTGTAATTGCCCCGCAATATTTGCTGGTTACTGAGGTGAACTTTTTCAACACGATGGTGAACGTAGTAGTGTTCTGGCTTCTGATGATCAAAGTCCACAATGGCCGGACAGCTGGCACACAGAAAACAAAGGAAAATCTATTTGTGTCTCACAGAGACTGTTTATTGACCCATCCAAGCTAAAGAACCCCCTACTCACCCGGATGGCTTCATCTGCACCTTGGCTGGCTCACAGAGAGGGTGACAAGTTAGGTGTTGTACGCAGCACCACGAACAATATAGAGTAGGCTGCCTTAATTTCTGTCCTATCCTGTGCTGCGGCGAATCTCTCTGACTGGTGTTCGCAACAGTTCAAGGAAGAAGCGAGGACGCCATAACAAACCAAGCCGCTAGAGGCTCTACAGGGTGTCTAAGCCACGTGATGACAAAAGGGTAGGCGGTGGCCCCTGCCAAGTGCCCCACCTCAGCACCTAATGCACGAACACATTTAGGTGGGTTAGTATCTTGTTCCGTTGTTGTCTATCCATGACCTACTCGGGCAACGCAGCGCGTGCCCTGCTGAAATCCCACTAGGTGAATACTGCGGGTCTCACCAGTCTCACTTCATTTTCAACAAATGACCAGCTTGTTGTGAATGTATACCAGCTTTCAAGACCAACCTTTGCTCAAGCATCATGGCATCAGCACCGCGCTCGCCTTCCTCCACGGGGGCCGACTACCGCGATGAAGATTGCGGTGTAGTCGATGAGCTCCGGACCACCGCAATCTTCTCGTCGATCTCAAAACTTTTTCTCTCGGACAAGTTTACCGACATGACCATTCGCTGTCCAGGCCGTGAGTTCAAGGCTCACCGAGCAGTAGTCTGCACCCAGTCAACCTTCTTTGACAAAGCTCTGACTGGAGGATTTGAGGTGAGTGCTGGCCCGCTTTATCACAGATATCTGGTATCTTCATAGCTGACCAGCTTTGCATCTTTTCCTATAGGAGTCTTTGTCTGGAGTTGTACAACTTCCGCAAGCCGACCCGACTGTTTTGGAGAAATTTCTCCAGTTTCTCTACACCGGGAACTACAACGACGGTGTTCTTCCAAGCACCATGCCATCGGCCGCAGCCATGATGACTCCACAGGAACTTCAGGTCGCGCTAGCCGTCAAGCCAGGAGAGATCGTCGTTGAGGAGGCTGAACAGGACGAGACAGAGTATGACAGTGAGCTTGACGACGAGGAGGGCGAGAACGACCCCGAAGAGGAGTACAACGAGTTCTGCGGAGACAGCGGCAAGGCAGGAGAGTTGAACTCCAACGATGAACCCGAGCAACGTGATGCTCGAGCCATGTTTCTCTCGCTCCGCGTATACCTGATGGCAGACCAATTTGACGTCCCCGCTCTTCGCCTTTTAGCAAGAGATAGGTTTTACCGAGAGGCTGAGGCGCTTTATCATAACTGTAACGCATTTCCTGATGTCGTCGACGAACTGTACGACAACACTCGCCAAAACGATATCGCGATGCGGGAGGGTATCGCTCGCCTGGTCGCCAACCGACTGGAAGATGACGAGTTTAAGCAGAAGCTGGAGCCGGTGATGAGGAAACATGGAGATTTTGGAGTTGACGTGCTGAACTGCCGAATGGCTATCAATAAGACATGGTAGCTAGTCAATAAGGTGATTGAGCGTTACTGGTCTTTGAAGAGGTGTAACACGGTCAGAATTGGGTGGCGTTACTGCAGGAAAGCAGGCGAATACCATAGTCGATTCAGGCGCAAGTACTTGCGCCAGTGTTTTAAATTCCAAGAATGGAACTGCAAGGCTTCATCCTTAAATGATTACTCTACGTCCTCGCGTTGGTAATGCTGAGCCTTCTGGAACGACAGTGCACATCCGCCATTTTTTCAGCTCCAAAGACCTCCAAGCATTCGTTGATTCTCCATCGAACTGGTAGGAACTGGTATTTGTACGATATCCAGTCCCCTTCTCTCCCCATCCAGGCCACAGAGGCACACTTAGTCATCCACGCATTATGGTCGTCATTAGTCGTCAAAGGCGGTGCCTGGAGGCCCACAATCCTGTGCCGGATGAAACGGGATGCGGGGAAGGAATCTATAATCTGGGGTTGTTAATACACCGTATGACGGAAACTGGCAATCGGAACGCCGTATTAATATCATCCCAGCATTTCTGGGTTGTTCAATGGTCTGGGAACCGCGTCATGGCTGTTTATAGGCTACCTCCCGCCGGGCGTCCATAGCCACTTAGCCGCGTCGGTCCCATCATCTCGGACAGCTGTATGCCTAGTTCACCATGTCTGGTGGGAAGACAAATGGTAAACTGACTTCATTAAAGGGTCAAGATCTGATTGGCGATGTCTGAAAACAAGGCTGGGCACCGTGCCGCGCCAAGGTGCCGATGCAGATCCCGAAGCTTGTATAAGTCAATTTAGCAAGTGAGCAACCACGCATCAGCTAAAAGACACAATGGCATGGGCGCACATACGTATTGTATGAAGCGGAGACGGATGAATTTTCAATGAGACTACTTATATATCCGGTCTAGCTGCTTCTCTGGTATACACAATGTAGACAACGCGATTCCGGTACTTTCACAATGGTTGGCATCCTCTGGGGAGCTCGTCTTTTTCTCGGGGGGCTGCAGTTGGCGGCGGCCCTCCCGCAGCCAAGAGATGCACCTAGCTGCACAGTGAAAACTCAGAGAAAACCATGGTAAGGGCTATTTTCCCTTTGAAGCGGATGGCAAGGACCAAAGGTTGAGTACAAACTGACAACTTCTTCTCCTGGCTAGGCAAAATCTGACATCGACTGAGAGAGCGGACTACATCAACGCGACGCTCTGCCTGATGAACTCCCCCGCGAAGGTTGGCACCAAAGGCGCAAAGACGAGATGGGACGAGCTACAATACGTACACATTGTCCAGTCCGACTACATTCATTTTGTGGTTAGTCCCAACTAGGGAAAGGCATTCTGGATAGTGTAGAAGCTGACAGTAAGCAGGGCTCGTTCCTCCCTTGGCATCGATACTACCTCAAAGTCCACGAGACGATGCTCAAGGATGAATGTGGGTACAAAGGGGCGATGCCGTAAGTTCCCTGTGCCTCCCCCGGCGCCTCGCTCCCCAGCTGACCCTCTCCGGGAGTTACTGGGATGAGAGACTCGACGTCAAGGACATCAAGCAAGCCGCCATCTTCGATCCCCACACCGGATTCGGAGGCGATGGCGTGGCGCCGTATGGCTGCATTGCCGACGGGCCGTTCGCCAACCTGACGCTGCGGTTCCAGTCTGACCTGAGCACGCGGGACTACTGCATTATCCGGCACATGAACACCTGTCCGTTCGGCGGCGCGGCACAGGCCAGCCTCGACGTCTGCTTTGCCATGAAGGCGTTCTCGGATGTGACACACTGCTGGGAGGGCCGGCCGCACGCTGCCGGACATGCTGGAGTTGGAGGAGTGGTGAGTGCGGCCGCGTCTCGTAGAGATCTAAGGCGCCACTAACTTGCCGTGCAGATGGTCAACACCCAGCTCAGCCCCGGCGATCCCGTATTCTTCCTCCACCATGCGTTCCTCGATAGTCTCTGGTGGAAGTGGCAGTCGATGGACCTCGCGAACCGGCTAACGGACATTGGCGGACCCAACATCCCGGCATCGGCGTTCCCGTTCCCGTTCCCCTTGCCAGGTGCCAACGGGACGCTACCTAACATTACCATCCCGGGCACGAACATCTCCTTCACCCCTGGGCCGGATCCTGCCTGCCTGCCACCAGGTTTTGGGGGCGGGGCCGGCACGGCGCCGCCGGGCAATGTGACGTTTCCTCCGTTTTCGGCCCCGGCGTTCAAGGAGAACACGGCTCTCACGCACTATTTTAACGATGGCGGAAACGTAACGACGCTGAAGCACACACTTTGGTCTGTGGGGATTCTCCCGAATGCGACCATCGCAGATGTCATGGACGTTAGGGGGCCGTATGTGTGTACTGAGTATATGTGAAGGCCGAACCATCCAGCATGCCTCCTGAGATAGCAAAAATACGAATGACTTATATCAGTGCTATAGCTCATAGGGTCGACATTGGTTGTGCTTGTACTCTCTCTAGTTGGCTTGAACTCCAAATAGTGAGACAAACGAGGGCCTAGACCTCGGTCCCTTTTGTCACCTAGGTAGATCCCAATATACGCGTGAGATATCTCACAATTCTGTATTCTACATCGCTTGTGGAATAGGTAGGAATAGCCAAGTGGCCGGTGATCACTTCACGATACACCACGAAATCGGCAGTTGTGCATTGGATATCAATTTTTGTGTTATTGTTTTCCGTGGTGCCCTATCTGAACAGACCCTACACTCCGGTACATGCCTCATATCTCGTGTGAGTGATTAGCTTGCCAGGGCCAATGCCTGGCGCAACCCTGTCCCCAGGTGCTTGCCTTACCGACCGACGCGGATGACGCCGGCGGCAATGAGTTTCTGAATCTTGGAGCGGACACCCGGGTTCCTCATGTGCTCCTGCAGGGCCGCGGGGTCGCCTTGCGCCTGCTGGAGAATGGCCTGCATGACCGGATCCTGCATGATGCTCATGATCTAGAACGCGATAAGGTCAGCAAGATGAAGAGAAAAGGGCCAGGAGTTAGTAAGAAATGGGACGGTTGCTCACCTCAGGATCCTTCATCAGCCGCTCCCGGGTCTGCTCCTCTGTCTCGTTCTCACGCGCTGAGTACATGGCGCCGAAGGCCTTTTGCTGCTGCTGGTCGATCTCGCGGGCGTTAGCGCCGCTGTGGAACTCTGCGTCGACCTTGGCCGCCTCCTCACACACGTCCAGCGACTTGCTGTACTCGCGCATGCCGAAGTAGGCTTGTGCCTTGCGGATGAAGGCGCGGATGAACTTGGGGTCCCTCTTGATGGCCGCGTCGCAGTCCTCGAGGGCGCTGGGGAACTCGAGCAGCTTGATGAAGGCCGCAGCACGGTTGCTGTAGCCGCGGGGGTCCTCGGGGGCCCGCTTGATCATCTCCGTGTATGCCGCCACCGCGCCGGGCCAGTCTGATTCCTTGAACTTCTTGTTGCCCTCTTCGCGCGCCTGCTCAGCCTTCTCGGGGTCGATGTAGGCCTTGCGGGCCGAGTCGATCTTGTTGCGCTCTGCGGCGCGAACCTTGTTGACGACTTCTGGGGTGCGGTGCTCCCGGAGTGACATGTTGTAGTGCTCAATGGCCTTATCGAGATCGCCGAGCTTCTCGTACGCACTTCCGACGCGGGCGTACGACTTGGCGATCATCTTGAAGTCCGCATAGAGCGTGCGGCCCTCCTCGACAGCCTTAGTGCAGGCATCAATGCATGCCTGGTAGTCGCCCTTCTCGAAATAGGCGGCGCCCAGGTTGTTCAGGTAGGTGATGTCCTTGTGCAGATCCCAGGCAGCCTGGTAGTGCTTGATAGCCTCGTCGAAGTTGCGCTTCTTGTAGTTCTCGGTTCCGAGGGCCTTCTCCTTATCAGCCGCCTCCTTTGCCTTCTTGGTCTCGAGCGCCTCCTCATCCAGCTCCTCCACAATCGGCTCGGGCTCCGGAGCCTTCTTGGGCGGCTCAGCCCTCCTAGGAGGAGCCAGATCCGGCATCTCTACGTCCTCCTCGGCCTCGGCGCGGGCACCGGAGCCGGCGGGCATGTCTTCCGGTGCCCGCATCTCCATGTCTACGCCCATGAGCACGCCAAGCACCTGGATCATGCGAGGGTCGCTGAAGAGGTCCTGAGTGTTCTTGGGGTTCTGCTGCAGGGCCTGCAGCTTGGACATGAAGCTCGGGTCGGCGAGAAAGCCGCTCGTCTTGGGGTTAGAGGCGAGCTTCTGGAGAAGGGACGGGTCGTTGAACATCTGGCCGATGCCGCCGGTTGGGTCTAGCCCGCCTATACCGTCAGTCTGGGCTTCGATCCTCTGGCACGGAGTTGGTGGGGTAGGAGGGGAAGGGTGGCATACCTGCGCCCGCGGCCTCGGAGTCGATGGCGCGCTCGACCGAGGCAAGGTCGTTCTTCATGCCGGCATTGGCGGGATCCAGCTTGAGACCCTGCTCGTAGGCGTCCTTAGCCCCGAACAAGTCACCTTTTCCGTATAGCGCCGTGCCCTTGCGGCCCCAGCCCTTGGGCCAGTCCGGCTTGAGCTCGGTGGTCTTGTCGGCATCCTTTAAGGCATTTTCCCAGTCTTTCTTGGACGCATAGGCGGCCGAGCGATTGCTGTACAGGATGTGGTTGTCGGGCGTGAGGGCGATAGCCTCGGTGAACTTCTCAACGGCCTCGTCAAAATTCTTCGCGGCGATAGCCTTGTTGCCAAGAGCCTTGAGCTCGTCCGCGGTAGCCATGTTTGCTGTGCCCGGAGAGTCTGAGAGCAAGGATTACGACAGAATAGCTTCTAATCGTGCGTGCGACACGCTTGGGAATCTTCAGTGTTCGTTGCGAAGAGGGTGAGAGTGTTGTGGCCAAACGATGCGCAGAGCTGCTTTGGGTCGTCGAGGCTTTGGAGACTTGGAGCTCTCGTCGAGCTTCGATGTGCTTCGATGGGGCCCCGTGTCTCTGATTGGCTGACACTGCCCCCGCACCTGCTGCTTGCCGGGCGCCTTTAGGGTGGGGTTCTGTTCTGCCTGGAGCAAAAAAAGACGGGAATGAACTCGAACTTTGTGGAAGGTACCTGCTTCGATGTTTCTGCAGTCCTATTGTGTAGCTCAGGCCTGGAGAGAGAAGGACCGCTAGGTAGCCACTGAGATGATTCTAGATCTTCTTGTACAATCCTTGTGGGGCGGTCTGGTATCGTCTCGAGAGTTTGTACGGACGCCGTTTTTTGTTTACTGACACTGTGCATCTCCCCGGCGACCAGTAGTTACCCTGGGACAGTAGGTTCTTTGGCGTAGGCTGCGGGATAGCCGCTCGCATGGACGGCAAGCACCGCATCTAGACCGTACTAGGGAATGCCTGCAGGACGAGCACGCTGTAGGTCTGCCCAGTTGACTACAAGATAGGCAACCAAATGGTCGGTTCAAGGCATGGAGGCACCACTACACCTTAGACGCATATTATCGAACCGTTATCTTGGCCGCGAACCCCGCTATCCATTGGCAATCCGGAGCACAACTCCTCAGTCGGTCCTGCGTGCCACTGGCTAGCACTTTCAAAGCTGACAACACAAATTCGACACCGCCGTGTCGCAAGATCTACTAAGAAGGCAGCCGCAGAATGGCAACCGAGGAATTCAAGCCCGCCCTGATAGTGGTCGACTTGCAGGAGGACTTCTGTCCACCAGTGCGTCTCGTGTTGCCAAGCGAGGACCAGCCCCCTAGTTCCTGCAAGGCTAACCTGCGATAGAATGGCTCCCTAGCTGTGAACGAGGGCCGGGACGTCGTGCCCGTCATTAATAGTCTCCTCAAGCTTCCCTTTGCAGCTAAGATAGCGACTCAGGACTGGCACCCGGCAAATCACATCTCTTTTGCAGCCAACCACCCAGGGAAGGAGCCGTTTGTTAGCACCTGCACCGTCGTAAATCCGTCCAACGCCGCCGAGAGCTACGAGACGAGGCTCTGGCCGGTGCACTGCGTGCAGGACACCCCTGGTGCCGCCCTCTTGCCTGAGCTGGATGTCTCTGGCATCCATGTCATCGTCCAGAAGGGAACGGATCACCGAGTGGAGATGTACAGCGCATTCTACGACCCCCTCAAGCAGCCGAGGGTTAGCGACAGCGGGCTGACGGCGCAGCTGAGAGGGAAGGGCATCACGGATGTCTATGTCGTAGGCCTAGCGGCGGACTATTGCGTCCAGAGCACAGCCGTCGACGCCCAGGCCGAAGGTTTCAAGACGTACCTGATCGAAGAGGGGACGCGCGCCGTTGATCCCGTGGCATGGGAGGAGAGGATCAAGGCTGAGGTCGAGAAAGCTGGGGTCCGGATCGTCAAGTTAGACTCGCCGGAGGTCCAAAGGCTGTACAAGCAGTGAGGTATCGGACGAGCGAGAGCGGCTTAGACGACATGTTTCACCATCCGGGACTCCGGATTGGCACATCGCTTATGAGGAATGTATTGAGAAAAAGTAGGGCGGCATCCTGATTGCGCGCGCAATGCATTGAATCTGCAGCCCAGAGGAAGGATCGCTGTTGTGTGATGGAAACAATAATTGCAAGCCGCAAAGAGGATGCTGGCGGCGGGAGCTGTGATTTTCCAGGTGCCCGAGACGAGAAGTACTGTTTCCATCCGCCGAGATCCTCCGGCCCTACCCGCGGATCCATCAAGACCAGGTCTATCACATCCGAACCCATGGGGGCGTCCCGGGCTTCTGGTTCAGGGTGCACTGCCTGGCGGGCAATCGCAATCGTATTCGGCCGCCAGCCTCGGGCATGTCGTGCTCAAGACCGTCCAAGACCGTAAAGCGATGCGACGAGGTAAACAGGTGGTTTCCTGAAACAGTGTTCAGCCAACCTCACCGCTCCCCCCACCTACCTCCCGCCGGGCTTCCTCAAGCCCCCCCCGTGAGTTACCTCCCCCCCCCTCCTGCGCCCACCAGTGAAGCGTCACCGCCTCGACAATACACACAACACACCCTGCTCTCGGTAGATTGCCGGGGGGGAGGTACAGATGCAGTTGGCATTGAGACGCACCAATCGGCCCCACCAACTCACTTCTGGCATGCAGCCACAGAGCTGATACAATGGTGTCTGGACCAATCTTTCCCGAGAGGAGCCGGTGACGCGAAGCCACAGGCGGGAGGAACTTGTGGGGGTAAGATGATCCTGTAGTCGGGATTTGGCGATTTGTTTGGCGTTTATTGCAGCACTAGTCGGTTGGCTCCATGTTTCGTGGGCTGGCAAGGCTGGACACTACAGGAAGGAGGCTCAATCCAACTCTCCTTTGTTGCTCCAAAGGATGCTCTGCATGCCGCAGATATTGGGTACTTTGGACACCCTGGGCTGTTGGCCTTCGTCTCGAGCATCAACGCGTCATACTACTAAGCGCCGGAAGCGGGTGGGGGCAGTTGAGCAGGGCGGATGACGGCTGAGGATAGTGAACCATGGGTTCCCCCTATACCCCCCCCTTATCGGCTCCCAATTTTAAGCTCCCTTGGCGTCGTTGATCTCGTGAACAGACGGCAAGGACAGGGCACCGAGAGGGATAAATAAGCTAAGAGGAGGCACGGATGAACAATTCGAAGCACAGACAAAGCGACAATAGGTAGATGTAGACGGAGGCGCGACAGATGACCTCTTGCGACACGACGCAAGGGAGGCATGGAAGGATGGGTGAATGGAGGGGCAGGTACGACTAAGATGGATATCTGACCTGAGGTATGTACAGTACATACTGTACATATGGGTGTGGTGGGAAGAAGCGATGGGGCCATATTCAGGCAACACAAGGATCCTCAGGGGTTGTTGCCTTACTCCGCACAAAAGGACGCTGCCCTGTTCCTACACAACGAACACAACGGTGTGGCAAGGCGGCTGGGCGGGACGAGCATGAAGCTTGGGCCCTGGTTGATGCAGGCCCAACTGCAGCGCCAACTCCATGTGGGGAAGAATCCGGAATCTCAGTTGAAAGGCAGCTAGGACGAGATAGGAGTACGGTACGCAGTAGGAGCCCCGGTGGGGTAGGGGGGAGCTCAAGTGCGGCTGCTGAGACGTATCGGCGATCATGTCAGGACGACCTGGGGCGGGATTGTAGCCAAGATTGAGTGCAATCCCGGGGCCAAGGGATGGTGGTGTGTGTGAAAATTCCCCTTCCGCGTTCTGGGCTTAGCGACTTCAGGGAAACTATCGACTTGCCATGGCTCAACCGTTCCATGCTCCGGTGCAATCTGCAATTACTCTGTAGTACGGGCGTGTGTGCCCGATTGCCCGATCTTATCTCGCCGTAGACTGGGCCGCCCCCCCACCATCGCGGGCCTAAAAGAGCGCATCGAGAGACGGTTGACTCGCACTGGCGAGCCGCCCAACGTCAACAATTTCCAACAGCTGCCAGTGCTGCAAGAGCACAGACTACAGCGTACCGCACGGTCCAAGCCGATGGGGACATCGCTAAGCTACGCCCGGCGAACAGGGGCCTGCCTGCCGGACCTTCCCCTGGTAGGCATAGCCTAGCACTGCTGGAATTGGATTTTGGAGGTGGCGGGCTTGTCACCGCCATCATGAAATTCTTTTTTTTTTTTTAATGACCGTCCCCATCACCCCAAAGAGTACCGAGCGCGGAAGGTACCGAAGTCGCAGCTTTTTATTATACCTTGATAGCCCTATTCCAGATCTCTCGTGAGCCCCCTCCCGACCCGCCCCTTAATTGTGAACCTGGCTGCCACTAGCTGCTGTCGATTCTTCCTTTTCTTTGTTCAACGCCTTTTTTTTTTTCTTCCCCTCCCTCCTCCGTGCCATCCTTGACTCAACGTCTCGTGGCCGAAGTCCCGTCCTAGTGGTGAAGATCGACGCTGCGCTAAGGAGAGAGACGGAGGAACCATTTGGGTGCGGCAGAAAACTCAATCCCCTTGACCAGGTCTGCATTGCTCCGATCCCGACTGCTTTTAACCACACGCAGCGCAGCGACAGCTCTGGGAAACTAGCCACTGACAACGCACGCGACGCTCAGCCACCGCCCTGACGAGTACCCAACCACCAATCCTGCTCACCGGCTCGCGACGGCCTCCTCTAGGTCGACTACGAAAAAAATCGCCATACAGAGGTAGCTCGACGAATCCGAGGTGGACGAGAAGCGGGGGGCTTTGACGACATCGACACCCGTCCCAAATCTGCGGGATTGTGCCGTCTTTGCTAGGTTTGTATGTCCTTTCATTCGGCTGCTTGTTGTCCCGACCGCCATTGTAGCTCTCTTACTCTCGCCCACACTGGTCTTGTGGAACCACCAGCTAAACTCCGCGGGGCGTGTTGATATATACCGTGGACCTCTGCCTGCTAACGCTGCTGCCTCTCTGTAGCTTCCCGACCCGCTACCCGAGCCTTGATTGCTCTCCCCTCATGCATTGGTAAAGAATACGAACGCCTCGACTGCCTCGGCCGAACCTATCATCATGGCCACCATGCTCTCTTCGTCCCTGCTTCCCTCCCGCTTCCGCGGCGAGCAGCCCGCCGCGCAGCCAGCACCCCCTTCCTGGTTGAACAAGAAGGTCACCCCTCTGCTCCAGGCCCTGGCCAAGCTTACTTCGTCGCACCCCATCCACACGGCCGTCGTCGTTGCTCTCCTCGCGAGCTCGACCTACATGGGTCTTCTGGAGGAGAGCCTGTTTGATTCCGGCAGCACCGTCAAGAAGGCCGACTGGTCCTCTTTGGTCGAGGGCAGCAGGAGACTGTATGCCGGCCCGGAGACCACCTGGAAATGGCAGACATTCGACTCGGACGCCGCGATCCCCCCCCACGCCGACCACCTGGCTCTCATCACCCTCGTCTTCCCCGAGTCGCTTTCTAGCGACACCCCGATGGCCCCGCCCGTGGTGAACACTGTGCCGATCCCGCAGAATCTCTCCATCACGCCGCTTCCCTCGACCTCCAATTCGTTCACTACCTACGCGCAAGACAGCGCTCTGGCCTTCTCTATCCCCTATGCCCAGGCGCCCGAGTTCGTCGCCGCGGCCCAGGAGATCCCGGACGAGACTCCGGGCGAGCAGGCGGCCATGGAGACGGAGAACGGTCGGGAGGAAAAGATGTGGATCATGAAGGCCGCGAGGGTGCAGACCAAGAGCAGCCTGGCGCTCTGGGTGCAGAATGCTTGGACCGAGTTTATGGACTTGCTCAAGAACGCCGAGACGCTCGACATCGTGATCATGGTGCTCGGCTACATCTCGATGCATCTCACCTTCGTCTCGCTCTTCGTCTCGATGCGGCGCCTGGGTTCCAACTTCTGGCTAGCCACGAGCGTTCTCTTCTCCTCGGTTTTCGCTTTCCTGTTCGGCCTGATTGTCACTACTAAGCTCGGCGTGCCGATTAGCATGGTCCTCCTGTCCGAAGGCCTGCCTTTCCTCGTCGTGACGATCGGGTTCGAGAAGAACATTGTGCTTACAAGGGCTGTGCTGTCCCACGCCATTGAGCACCGACGCCAGGCACCAAAAGACGCGGCCAGAGCTTCCAAGAGCCCCGACACCTCGGCGAACCTGATCCAGTCGGCCATTAGCCTCGCCATCAAGGAGAAGGGCTTCGAGATCGTCAAGGACTACGCCATTGAGATCACGATTCTTGTCGCCGGTGCCGCCTCCGGCGTCCAGGGCGGTCTTCAGCAGTTCTGCTTCCTGGCTGCCTGGATTCTCGTCTTCGACTGCATCCTGCTGTTCTCCTTCTACACCGCTATCCTCTGCATCAAGCTCGAGATCAACCGCATCAAGCGCCACGTGGAGATGCGGCGCGCCCTGGAAGACGATGGTGTCAGCCGCCGCGTCGCCGAGAACGTCGCCGAGAGCAACGACTGGCCCAGGGCTGATGGCCGTGACCAGCCGGGCACCACCATCTTTGGCCGCCAGATCAAGAGCACCCACATCCCCAAGTTCAAGGTCCTTATGGTGTCTGGCTTCGTTATCATCAACGTCCTCAACTTGTGCACTATCCCCTTCCGAACTAACAACTCCCTGTCCAGCTTCTCGAGCTGGGCCCGTGGCCTCGGCAGTGTAGGCACCCCCCTGCCGGTGGACCCTTTCAAGGTGGCCGCCAACGGTCTGGATATCATCCTCAGCACCGCACAGGCCCACGGCAGGGAGGTCATCGTGTCGGTGCTGACGCCGATCAAGTACGAGCTGGAGTATCCCTCTGTCCACTACGACCTTCCCCACTCCCATGCCGGAGGTCACGATGGCTCGTTTGGCGACTTCGCTGGATATGGCGTTGGTGGGCGCATGGTAGGTGGAATTCTCAAGAGCCTGGAGGACCCTATCCTCTCGAAGTGGATCGTCGTGGCCCTTGCCCTGAGTGTCGCTCTCAACGGTTACCTATTCAACGCCGCACGATGGGGCATCAAGGACCCGAACATGCCGGACCACCCGATCGACCCCAAGGAGTTGGCCGAGGCGGAGAAGTTCACCGAGTCGGGAACGACTACCCCTCTGGTGGTCCGTCGCCAGGCGTCGACGCCGCAGCTGCCTGCTGTCCCGATCCTGCGGGAGCCCGAGCTCCCTGCTTCCGCATCGGCCTGGAATCCGCAGTCTGCTACCCCTAGGAGCAAGGAGGAGCTGGACCTGATGCTCCAGGAGAAGCGTGCCCATGAGCTCACGGACGAGGAGGTCATACACCTGTCGATGCGCGGAAAGATCCCGGGATACGCCCTTGAGAAGACGTTGAAGGATTTAACCCGCGCTGTCAAGGTCCGCAGGTCCATCATCTCTCGCACCAAGGCCACGGCCGACCTGACAAACCTCCTCGACCGCTCCAAGCTCCCATACGAGCACTACAACTGGGGTTTGGTGTTTGGAGCCTGCTGCGAGAATGTCATTGGTTACATGCCTATCCCTGTTGGAGTAGCCGGTCCCCTTGTTATCGATGGCCAGAGCTATTTCATTCCCATGGCCACTACCGAGGGCGTCCTCGTCGCGAGCACGAGCAGAGGTTCCAAGGCGATCAACGCCGGCGGCGGTGCGGTGACGGTGCTGACCTCGGACGGCATGACGCGCGGACCTTGTGTCTCCTTCGAGACGCTCGAACGAGCCGGTGCCGCCAAGATCTGGCTTGACTCGGAGAAGGGCCAGACGGCCATGAAGAACGCTTTCAACTCGACCAGCCGATTCGCGCGTCTCGAGACCATGAAGACTGCTATCGCTGGAACGAACCTGTACATCCGATTCAAGACGACAACCGGCGACGCCATGGGCATGAACATGATCTCGAAGGGTGTCGAGCATGCCTTGGAGGTCATGAAGAACGAGGGCTTCGAGGACATGAACATTGTCACCGTCAGCGGCAACTACTGCACGGACAAGAAGGCGGCTGCTATCAACTGGATCGACGGACGTGGCAAGAGCGTGGTAGCCGAGGCCATAATTCCCGCTGATGTGGTCAGGAACGTGCTCAAGACCGACGTTGACACCATGGTAGAGCTGAACGTGAGCAAGAACCTGATCGGCTCGGCCATGGCCGGCGCTTTGGGCGGATTCAATGCCCACGCCGCGAACATCGTGGCGGCCATCTTCATCGCGACGGGTCAGGATCCAGCACAAGTGGTGGAGAGCGCCAACTGCATCACCATCATGCGCAAGTAAGTCGTACCCCTTGCATCTTCAAATCTTTCGCCCTAGGCGCTAACAACATCCCAGTCTCCGCGGTTCTTTGCAGATTTCGGTCTCTATGCCCTCCCTTGAAGTCGGCACCCTCGGTGGCGGTACCATCCTCGAGCCCCAGGGCGCCATGCTCGACATGCTTGGTGTTCGTGGCCCCCACCCCACAAGCCCGGGAGAAAACGCACGCCGCCTTGCGCGCATCATCGCTGCTGCCACCCTTGCGGGCGAGCTTTCTCTTCTCGGCGCCCAGGCTGCCGGTCATCTTGTCCGTGCTCACATGCAGCACAACCGCTCCGCTCCCCCAACGCGGACGACCACGCCGGCGCCGAGCGGTGCCACCACGCCCGTCGGGCTGGCAATGACAAGCACCGTTGAGCGTGTGGCTTCGAGCACTGGTCTGAGCGCCGCCGCTATCGAGCGGGCTCGACGCTAAATACTAATAGTCCCGGGACATCCATGTACATACGACGATGGTAGACCGAGAAAAGACGGAGCAGTGCAAGAGAAAGATAGTATAGAGTAGAACAGGCGGCGTAGCTAATACGGCGGAGGAAAAGGCCCATGTACGATGGGAGGGGGGCATCTTACGCAGCCCATTCTGGCTTGAATCGAATTCCAAGCTCTACTTGCGTTGCATACCTATGCTACCTTAAGCTAGATACCTTAGCTATACACGCCTAGCCTGAAGCCAATTTTTTATGTTACTGTCGCCCTGGCCGGCAGACAGACCCGCCACATTTAAGCTCCTTGTTCTTTGTGCGCCTGCAGCCGCTTTGCTCTTTTTGGGTTCACGCAGGATTATCCAGACATGTATACTACCTTGGATGCTGTATGACTAGCCAATGGGCATTAGAGTCACTATAGGCATATGTCCGCAACATCTAAGCATGCCCGCGTCCTCGTCTTATTGGTGCCATAGCCCCCGTTCATATCTAACGTCTACCAGAGAGCGTCTGGCCAACATTGGCCCGGGAAGACCCGTAACCATGTTCCCCAGCACGCGAGTATGGCGAGTTTGGCGATGCTGCCGGGCTTCGGGTGAACGTAGCTACATGCTCAGCCTTCTGGGCGGATCTAAGCCTCTTCCAGGGGCGCCCTCTAAAACTGGGCCTCGAAATCATATTCCGTATTTGCTATACCCGACCCCTCGGCAATCGGCACGTTCGATGACGCTATGACCAAAAAGCTCTGTCTGAGGGCTGACCCAGCGGACGTCCGCACACAGCTTCCAACAGTACAGTTCGGGCCATAACCCGGAGATAAGATGGTCGCGGGAGAGGCTCCGTCGCGGCCTGACTCAAGGCTAACGAAGGCAACGAGCGGGTGGTTGGATAGAGGGAAAGGTGGGAGTAAGAGAATGAAAAATAGTTGCGTATTGGCTTACACACCATATGGTACTGACCTGCGCCTATATCCGAGCTCCGAGTTGTCCAGGGGTGTGGGGAGAAGGGTGGGAGGGGTTCTGAACTGGACATACACGAATAATGAAGCCCCAAACGCTCTATGTGCCACCACCACCACAACCGCTTTGCCTGTTGACATGCTCAAGGGGGCTAGTGCTTCTCGCACTTCGGGCCCACCCACAAGCCGCGAAGCAATGACGAGCTACTCTCATTTCGGAGCATCGCCCGTATCTCCACGGCTACGATCCGAGCCGAAGTGCACGCGCAGAGCTCTACAAGCCTCATCGGCGCCGCTAGATGGGGTTTTACGTTATTTCTCCCTCGGCATCTAGTCCCTTGTATATCACCACGCCGCGCCCAGACAACCAAAAGTTGCGGCCGATCCTCCCAGCTTGCGTTGCAGCCCACCCTTTTTCACGGCCCGGCATCTCATTCCCGAAGCCTCGGCGCCAACGACCAGTACCGCTTCACCGCTGCTGTGTGGCTGAACTATCGCATCGCTTCACACCCCCCCGGCAGCCAGCAGCCGGCAGTTATTGTCGCAACCCGCGAGCGACCTTCCCGCGCTTCCTGACGCCCTATGATATATCATCCGTCCCGTCCCCTTGGCAGACGCCAGAGCTGCTTCCCGTCTGCTGCTTCCGTAGCGCGTTTTGACTAATCCCATTTTGTCTTCTGTGGCAAGCATCCCACCTCATGCCCCAAGACGCCGCCACCGGTGCCGATGACCCGGCGCGGGGGCCAAGTCTGGAGCAGGCAACCCGGCCGGAAGGTGAATCGAGCAGCGCATCCGTGGAGTCGTCCCACGACAAACAGCTCGGCGATGGCATCCCGATCCCGGGACCCGCTGCTGCGCCGGCGGCCGCCGCCGTGGTCGTCGCCCACGAGCCCGAGGCCAGCCGCACCAAGCTCCAGACCATTCTGATCATGGCTGCCCTAGCCAGCGGCACGTTTCTTGCGGCGCTAGACGTGACCATCGTCACGGTCGCCATTCCGACCATTGCCGAAGAGTTCCATAGCACATCAGGCTATACATGGATTGGCAGCGCGTACCTGCTCGCCAACTCGGCCGCGGCGCCCATGTGGGGCAAGATCTCGGACATCTGGGGCCGCAAGCCCATCCTGCTCATGGCCGTCGCCGTCTTCTGGGTCGGGTCCCTGCTGAGCGCTACCAGTGTCAACATGAGCATGCTGATCGCTAGCCGTGCCATCCAGGGTATGGGCGGTGGCGGAATCATCATCCTGGTCAATATCTGCATCAGCGATCTGTTCTCGATGCGCAAGCGAGGTGAGTCCCAGTTGCTAGCGGTCGCAATCATTTCCTTGTGTCACTCCCCTGCGGGAAATTCCCGGCGTCTGTAGACTCATGAATATTTCTCACAGGTATTTACTTCGGCGTTATGGGCATGGTCTGGGCCGTCGCTGGCGGCGTGGGACCGGTCCTGGGTGGCGTCTTCACGGACAAGGTAACATGGAGGTGGTGCTTCTACGTCAACCTGCCCATATCCGGCATCGGCTTTGCGATCCTGGCCTTCGTGCTGGACCTGCACAACCCGCGGACGACGATGCGCGAGGGCCTCGCCGCCATCGACTGGCTGGGTTCCTTGACCATTGTCGGGGGCACTCTCATGTTCCTGCTCGGCCTGGAGCTTGGAGGCGTAACCTTCCCGTGGAACTCGGCTACTGTCATCTGCCTCCTCGTCTTCGGTGTGCTCACCATCTGCATCTTTGCTGTCATCGAGTTGAGAGTCGCCAAGTTTCCCGTGGTGCCCATGCGCCTGTTCAAGGTGCCGTCCAACATTGCCTCGCTAGCCGTGTGCGCCTTCCACGGCTTCGTGTTCATCTCGGGCTCCTACTACCTCCCGCTCTATTACCAGGCTGTCCTTGGGGCTTCGGCGCTCCTATCGGGCGTCTACGTCCTGCCATTCACGCTGTCTCTCGCCCTCATGTCGGCGGCCACCGGTATCTTTATCAAGCGCACGGGCAAATACCTCCCGTGCATCATCTTCGGCATGACCGTCATGACCCTAGGTTTTGGCCTCTTTATTGATCTTGAGCCGAAGGCCAACTGGGCCAAGATCATTCTCTTTCAAATCGTCGCCGGCCTCGGCACCGGGCCTAATTTCCAAGCTCCCTTGATCAGCCTGCAGAGCGCCGTGGCCCCGCGGGACATCGCTTCGGCCACGGCGACCTTTGGGTTTATTCGCCAGCTATTCACGTCAATCTCCGTCGTACTCGGCGGTGTTGTGTTCCAGAATGGCATGCAGAAGCAACATGACGATCTGGTTGCGCAGCTCGGGCCCGACATCGCCAACCTGCTCTCTGGGGGCAGTGCTGCGGCCAACGTCGGCGCTGTCGCTGCACTCCCTGGAGAGCAGGGTGACATCGCGCGGGCAGCCTTCTGGACGAGCCTTAGGACCATGTACATCATGTATGTGGCATTTGCAGGCGTCGGCATGGTGACGAGCTTTTTCGTCGGAACCCGGAAGCTCAGCAAGGACCACCAGGAACACCGGACCGGCCTCAATAACATGGCCGGCAGAGAGACGGCGCCGGACGCCGCGGCCGTAAACCAGGGACAAGGATCGAGCGATGAAGAGAAGGCCACATCGGGCTCGGACAAGGAGGCGTCCAGGAAGGAGGAGCAGTCATGATGACACGCCCCGGCAGTCTGCGCCTGCGCAGAGCTGTCTAATGTTGGGAAGGGAGACCCAAACAAAGGAGAGGTTGGATATACTTCTATAGCATAATGAGTCTGACGGTGGCTTCCGTGCGAGCCACCGACGAAGCAATATGCCGGTCGGCCCCTGCATGCCGTCGGTAGTTTCTCCAAATCCCGAGCCATCTTGATTCGAAATATATCGGATCTGTTCGTGCACGGTGTGGCGGGTAAATAGATGTCCCCGCATGCCCTGGGTCCCCTTAAAATGAAGACAACTCACATTGTCTCCAACTGGTCAGGGTCGATCTTTAGCCTTCCGTTCCCCGCAAACGCGTATAGCAGACCGCGCGCTACGTTCCGAAGGAGGGCAAGCCACGCGGGAACCGCCTTTATCCGCGATCTTGCCTCAGTTAATGCAGAAGCAATTACGTCTATATCGTCTTGGTGCTACTTCCTGCACTATGTTTCTATGCGTCAATTTGCTTGGCCATGTATTGCAAAGCTGCCGCCCGGGTAGCAGGATCGGGAGACGGAGGGCCAGCTCAAAAAGAGCTGGGTAGCTCGCGCTCCCCTTGGCCAATGTCGTAGCAATTGTCATTTCACTCCCCTCATCTGTCGCCCAGTGCGTGCCATCATGAAGGCTGCTGCAGTTGCAAACCTCGTAGGCATTGCCTACCTTGGCCGGGGGGTCGTGGCCTTTCAGTACCCAGATTGCGCACACGGCCCTCTCGCCAACACGACTGTGTGCGACACTAAGGCATCGCCGTCCGCAAGGGCCGCCGCGCTGGTTAAGGCACTCAACATCACGGAGAAGCTGAACAATCTAATCGAGTATGTCTGTTATTCTACGCGCCATGGGAATGCTTGAGTTAATACCAGAGCAGCAGCAGTCTCGGTGCCCCACGGGTCGGACTCCCTCCTTATGAGTGGTGGAGCGAGGCACTCCATGGCGTTGCTGCTTCCCCGGGCGTTGCCTTCAACCGCACCGGTAATACCTATGGGTATGCAACGTCGTTCGCCAACCCGATCACCATGTCCGCGGCATTCGATGATGATCTCATCTACGAGATCGCCTCTGTGGTTAGCACGGAAGCAAGGGCGTTCAGCAACGCGGGCCTCGCCGGCTTAGACTTCTGGACCCCAAATATCAACCCTTACAAAGACCCCAGATGGGGTAGAGGGTCAGAGGTGTGTTTATTCTCCACTTCTAGGGGTTGAACTCGAATACAAGGGCTCATGCGCTGCGATCCAGACACCTGGAGAAGACCCGCTCCGCATCAAAGGCTACGTGAGGGCTTTGCTTGCTGGCCTAGAGGGCAACCAACCAACTCGTAAGGTCATTGCTACATGCAAGCACTATGCCGCCTACGACCTGGAGCGCTGGAGTGGTATTACGAGATATCGGTTCGACGCCATCGTCTCGTCCCAAGACCTCTCTGAGTACTATTTGCCTCCCTTCCAGCAATGCGCCCGCGACTCCAATGTGGGATCCATCATGTGCTCGTACAACTCACTCAACGGCACGCCTGCGTGTGCCAGCACGTATTTGATGACGGACATTCTACGCGACCACTGGGGATGGAAGGCAGACAATAACTATGTAACGAGTGACTGCAACGCTATTCAGGTAGGTTGGGACACTGGAAGATAAGTGATCCGAACTAATTGGGCAGAATTTCCTCCCCAAGGACCATAATTACACTGCTACAGCGGCGCAAGCGGCAGCCGTGGCCTACGCCGCAGGCACTGATACCGTCTGCGAGGCGGCAGGCTTCCCTCCCTATACTGACGTGCAGGGCGCATGGAACCAAACTCTGTTGAACGAGTCTGTTATCGATACCGCACTCAAGCGCCTTTACGAGGGCCTCACACGCGCTGGCTACTTCGACCCCCCTACTTCGGCATACCGAGACATCGGGTGGAAGGACGTGGACACGCCCCACGCGAGGACGCTGGCTCTCCGTTCTGCGGCGGATTCCCTAGTGCTAACGAAGAATGACGGCACCCTCCCGCTGGACGTGCGGAACAAGACGATTGCCTTGATAGGCCACTGGGCCAAAGCTACGCGCCAGATGCTCGGTGGCTACAGCGGGATCCCGCCTTTCTTCAACAACCCAGTGGCGGCGGCCGAGGCACGCAACCTGACGTACATATATGCGAACGGGCCAGTGGCGCAGAATGACTCGATGAGCGGAGACTGGTGGACAAGAGATGCTTTGGATGCAGCCCGGAAGGCAGACCTGGTGTTTTATTTTGGCGGTACGGATCTAAGCATTGAGTCTGAAGACCGGGATCGTTATTCTATCGCCTGGCCAGAGGCACAGCTAAGTTTGGTGCAAAAGTTGGCAGAATTGGGAAAGCCTTTGGTCGTGGCGGAACTCGGAAGCATGATCGATGACAGCCCTCTACTGGCAAACAAAAATATCTCAGCCATCATCTGGGCTGGCTTCCCTGGCCAGGAAGGAGGCACGGCTGTGCTTGACATCATCACCGGCAAGACCGCGCCGGCTGGGCGGCTACCAGTTACTCAATATCCGTCAAACTACACCAACCAGGTTCCCCTGACAGACATGAACCTCCGACCAGTGGGTGGTAGTCCCGGCCGGACGTATCGGTGGTACAAGAGCTCGGTGCTGCCTTTCGGCCATGGACTGCATTACACCAAGTTCAACCTCTCGATTGAGAACTTCCCTAGTTCGCACTCTATCAGTGGCCTGCTTGGCGTCTGCAAGAACAAGCACATCGACCTATGCGCTTTCCCGGCAGTCCCGGTGCAGGTCACTAACACAGGAAACCGAACCTCCGACTTCGTGGCTCTGGGCTTCCTGGCGGGAGAATACGGTCCCAAGCCGTACCCCATCAAGACACTGGCGAGCTACAAGCGGTTCAAGGCGGTGAAGCCGGGCGAGACGGCGAGAGACCTCCTACCTCTGACGCTAGGAGCACTCGCGAGAGTCGACCTGGCTGGGAACACGGTTCTATACCCTGGGACATACCGGCTGTTATTGGATGTTCCAACGGCCACCGAGGCAGTGTTCACGTTGACAGGTAATGAGACTGTTCTGGATCAGTTCCCACAGCCAAAATGAGGGGTGGTATAGATGGAAAGATGAGCTAGTTCGTGGTTTCACCAGCGATGGGACTTATGCTGGGGTAGCAACAAGGTCAATTCCTATATCTCTGAGTGCCTGCTACTTAGCCTATATTATCGCATAGATATAGGATACAAAATATGACATTGTAATTCAGTTTGAAGGCAGCGTATCATATCAATACTTGGAGGGCGAAGATACAGCTTCTAAGCAAGAGAAAGGCACCACGTGGCCTGCTACTGTGCTTTCTTGACCCTTCATGCACAACCTCTATTACCTCGTCATAAACTTCTTCGTTCAGACGAGAAGTTTCTTGTATCAGTCAACGCACCACATCTGGTTCAAAGAAAGCCAACTTCCCTCAACTCGCTTCCAGGGCTCTCGCATCCACTCGTGGCTATCGAAAGCCGGGGTCGCAGAACCAGCAATTTTCCCAAGTCGAGACACAATGTACTCGCCGTTCTCCCCTCTACCCCTAATCCGAACCAAGGCGCAATCAAACGACTTGCCCGATGCTAAGCCCACAAAATCCCCTACAATAATTGCCAGGGTATTTGAGTCCTCCCTCCTGGGCGCGATATCCTCCGTCCAGGCGCGGCCATCCTCGTCGTGCACGAAACGACATCGCCAGAGTGGGGGCATGTTCTGGTTCTCACTCAAGGGCACAGGGGTTGAGGCGGTAGTGTCGACGATAAAGAACGGATTCAGACGTGGCTGCGTTCTCTGATTCGGCGCTCCCGGCCCCGCAGCGAGGATGCTGGCAAGGAGCAGGCCAGGGAACATGACTCTGAGCCCGTGCTCACAAAGGGACCCAGAATGGCGCATGATAGGCTCACTGCCTGTTACTTTGATCTGATAAGGAAGCAGGGTGCTGAAGACTTCTCGGCGCGTGGAGGCAGAGAGGAATGACTGTGGTGCCCACCGAAACCCTGGGGTCCTCAACTTCTTCCCTAGTGGGAAGATCATTGACGGAGGGAAGCAACCTGGAAGGTCGAACGTATTTCCAGCATCGTTTACCAGTCTCAGCAGTGTGACCATGCCAATCTCGGAGGGTCCATGGTCGTAGGAATCTTTCTCCTCCCCCTCCACCGCCTCGATAACTTCTTTTACCTGTGGCGTATCGAGATTAAGCAGAAGGGCAAGGCACTGGGCTTCATCTTTCTGGAAGGTCGATGTTCTGTCCAACACGGCCCGAGTAACATCCGAAACTGCCCGTTCTGTAATTGGTGCGCCGTCCTTTGTCTTAAATATTAATTCTGGACTTTCCTCAAAGCCTGAATCCGTCGTTTGAGGCTCTTCCTTGAGAATGGCGCTGCCGAAGAGGGGTCGGAGGAAGACCATTAGCTCCCACAATATCCGTCCTTGAAACAAGTCTCCTGATACAGTGTTGGCTATAGCTTCTACCATGTCGATCAAGAGTCGGGGTCTCGATCCGACAAGGAGGTATATCCTGCGTGCGAAGCGCCCTTCCTGAAAGGTCCACAGACGGCGAATCCAATTAGAGAGCCGAAGGCGGCAGAGAACTTCCAGTGCGCCCGCGTCGTCGTCGCACGCGTCAAGATCCGAGTCGACTAGGAGGATACTGTCTGCCTGTAAATAGATCTCACGCATGCTTGAAATGGCCTTGATCTCGGCATCCTTGTACTGCTCCTCCTTGGGTACACAGAGGGTGTCCAACCACCACCACCCCGCACCTTCGGGCTCTTCACCCTTCTCCCCAAGGGGTATTTGGTCAACAGCCCGCTGGATCCTGCGAGCCTGGCAGACATGAATCTGGTTGCCGTGAGGATTCCCTAGCCCATCAGACCAGACATGGGAGATAGCGACAAAGGAGGGTGACGCCTCCGATGCTGCTGCTATCTCCAGATCGAGAATTCCTGAACTCCGACTTTCCGAACACCTCATGACTGGAATGCGGTCCGAGTCAATTGCCTCCGCAATATCAACAGCAGAAGGTGCCGCCAACCCGCACTCACAGCCGGCAGTAGCATGCTTCGCGTCGACGTTCCTCGTCGCATAGCACACGTCCTCGAAGCACCTACGATGATCACGCCGTATCTTTGGCCCGCCAAGGGTGCAAAAGTAGTATATCGTGCTGAGCTCATGATGTTTGCCAAGGTTGTCGACAAGGAACGGGCACCACCCTTGCAGCTCTAGCTGCTCCAGGAGCAGGGTCCCCGAGCCCCAGACCCACGCAGAAACCCAGTCGCTCTTGTAGTCGAAGGGAATATTTGCAATAGACAGGGCTTGGCCGAGTAGTGCACATCCCAAAGCACATTCCAATGGCAGAGCGGGAAACAGGCCGGATACTGGGCTCGTAGGGGTTTCAGAAAGGTTATAGATGATGTACTGCGCGTCATCAAAGATCGCCCGGTTTCGTTGAACCATAGCCACTTGGTCTTCCTCCGAGAGGTTGCTATGGATCTCCGCCCATCGTTCAAGATAGTCGCGGAGTTTAGAGGTGGTGATGTACTTCTTCCCATCTGCCTCTATCCGGACGAAGTCCTCCACCCTCAGCTCGATTTGCGTAGGCAGGACGGCACGAAGAAGACCGAAAAAGAGCCAGCGCTGGAGAAATGGTGCCCAACGGGAGGGTGGAAGTTTCCCCCACATGCGATGTTGTACCATTTCTAGATCAAAGCCTTGATCTTTCGGGTAGTCGAGCCATGCTCCGTTGAAGTTGAAGTCAGACCCACAGATATAAGGGATCGGTATTGTGAGACTGCCCCCCGGCCCATAGGGCAAATGATCCATATTGTGAAGTATTCGTGTGAATTTGGCGCTGAAAAAAAAAAAAAACACCAGCTAATGGTTCCGAGCTAGCTCGTGACTGTTTGTGATTTCTTCAATAGAGAGGGTAAGGGGGAGCGAACACAACAGTAACGGAGCTGAGGTCGCTGGCATGCAGCATCTGGGTCTGGGACAAAGCAATTTCACCCGAAAGACGCGTATGCCTGTTACTCTTCATCTATTCCACTAATTTTCAGCTGAGAAGCAAGCCGTCCAATAGTGAAATTTGTATCCAGCTAGGCCCCTTAGTGGCGTTTCGGTTTCAGCGCTTTGTGCGGCTGAGGTGTTGACTTAATGCTTAACCCCTCTCCATCATCTTTCGGGTCAAGTTTAGAGAAACTGCAGAGTGTCATGCTCGTAACATCATCGACGGTTCATTTGCCTACATGATGGCGTTTACAGTTCCATTCTCTAGAGATGAACAGTTTCTTGGCCGCGTCTCCATTCTTGAGCAGCTCGACCACTGGGAGGGTGTCACGGTACTTCAAGGGCCGTCAGGGGTTGGGTAAATAAATCCTTCGAAAATGTGGAAACACACAAAAACTCAAATTGCTATAGGAAAACACAAACAGCCGTCGAGAATGCGTACCGATACAAAGCTACCAGGCAAGATGCGGCAGTACTATGGGTATCTTCATGCGGGTTCTGGAAGCTCGACTGGTCCGTCAAGAATTTGACCGCAAATTTGGGCATAACTCTATCTCAGGTCTCAGGTCTCGTTTCTTTCCTCCAATGGCTGAAGCGGGATCTCTCTGGCGACTGGCTTCTAGTCCTAGACGATCTGTCTCTAGATTGCTTCCCCGAGCACGAGAAGAGCGTCTTGGAGGCCTTCTTGGCCAATTTCGAACAGACAGCCGGAAGAGTCGTTGTCACGACCAGGGAGCAATCTAGAGACTGGTTAAATACAAACCTAGTTTTATCAGCAACCCAGATTATCGACATGGCTCCCCTATCAACCCCGGATTTGCACAGTACATTTCTTGACAACAAGCGCTCCCAGACATCTTGGACAGAAGACGAACAAGCGACATTGTTTAACATCTCATGCCAATCGCCAGCTGCTCTCAACCTTGTAGCAGCATTCTGGCAGCAGAACGCGGATGTCAAGCTCTTCGATACCCTTCTTGGTCTTGCTATTGACCAAGTCAAAGACCAAAGTGCAGACGCATACAACATGCTATGCTGCATATCTCTTCTGGATATTCATGGCGTTCCTCTGTTTCTTCTGGGCTCATGCCGGGGAAATTCCGCTCGGTACTCGACCGTACAGATGCGTCGCGGCATTCGAAAGCTCAACCTGTTCGCTCTTATCAAATCCTCGAGCGACGGACAGCAATGCTTCATGGAGAATCACGTTCGTGCGCGCATGCAAAAGCGGCTCAGGGAACAAGGAGCCCTCCAGCAATTTCAGGGACACATCGTCGAAGTGCTAGCTGAGATATTTTCATCCAGCTCCGGCCTGCGAAGAACATCTGAGGGACTGATTCCTCACGTCCGCTTAGCTGTGACGTACGCTGTCATGGGAACTAGCGCAAAAGCTGCCCGCTCGAAGCTGTTGATAGATCTTGCAAATTTCAGCGTCCTACATTCCATGTATGAGACGGCGCAGGACCAATTCCAGCAAGCTTTTGAGATACGGAGGAAGATGTACAGCGAGCTGGACTGGCGAACACTTGATGTTCAGGAAGAAATGGCCAGAGCTCTACTGGACCAAGGAAAGACAAAGGAAGCAGCCGAAATGCATCAGCATATCGAGGCCCAGTACGAGCAAATACTGCCGCCAGATCATCATCGGCGCCTGCTGCATAGCGGGGACTACGCACTCGTATTTCTTGCACAGGGCAACTTCGACGAGGCTGAGAGACGCCTCACAGAATGTTACGAAAGTGTACGCCAAGTATACGGCGAGAGCAGCGGTCGGTTTCTGAATACGAAAGGCAGCATAGCGAGACTGCAATTCGAGTTGAGACGTTATCCCGAGGCAAAGGCTAGCTACGAGGAGCTACTGACAAAAAATAGACTGGAGTACGAGGAAACGCACCCACACGTCTTCCAGAACCTCAGCTGGTTAGGCCGCATAGCCAAAGCCATGGGCGAACCTCAAGAAGCCATAGCCAAATATCGCGAGGCCGCCACACTCGCCTCGAGAAGTCCTTACGTGGGTATCGAAGACGCTCTCACCGAGCGGGGCAACCTCGCCGTCGCCCTCTCGGAAGCTGGCCAGCTAAGTGGGGCAGTAACTGAACAACGCACACTGCTGGAAGCATACAAATACCTTGATGAGTCCCCCAGCCAGCGCGCCATCACCGCATCGATGAACCTGGGGACGTCGCTGGAGAGGCTCTCGCACTACGAGCAGGCACGTGTTGAGTTCGAGTGGGCCAGGAGCGAGATGGAAAAGACAGAGCGCCCTCCTACGGACTCGACAACCCTGCGGATCCGGAATTCGTTGGCCCTCATCTACTTGCGCCTCGGCCAATTTCCCATTAGCGAGAGGGCGTACCGCGAGCTGTTACAGACGCAGCAGGCCTGCCATCCGGAAGACCCTAAGCACCCTGATATTCTCCTTGTTCAGAACAATCTGGGAGGGGTTTTACAGAGGCAGGAGAAGTACGTGGAAGCTATTACCATCCAGCGGGACGTGCTCGAGAGCGCGAGGTCGAGAATTGGGGAGAACAGTCGTATGGAGCTGATGGCTCGGACAAACCTGGCCGAGAGCCTTAGAATGCTTGCCGAGTCAGGGGCCGATGGCGGGTCAGAAATGCTATCAGAAGCAGAGGAATTGCATCGGGTAACTCTTGCAGAACGTGAACGACAGCTTGGCGAGGTGTGGTATACTTGGGTGAGCAGGATCAACATTGGCATGACGCTACAGGCTATGTGTCGGCTTGACGAGGTTAGTAGGTGGTATGAGGACATCGAGAGGCTTGCTGCGGCGGTGGGTGAGGGTAATTGGACTGTACAGGTGGGACGGAGAAAGCGAGAGATGCTCCTTGCTCAGCTAGGTGGCCAAGAGGACTAGAGGACAAGCGTACACTCCACCCAGGAACCAGGTCAAGGGTAAGCTAGGAGACTCGATAAGATAATTTGAATATAGATATTGCCTAGGATGACGGGGGTTACAGGCCGCTGTATGCTCTAGATCTCATATGTATAAATCCGTGTCTTGCTCCCGAGTGGTGTCCAAACATGCTGGGCAAGACCCTCGCGCTATCACTTAGCGGTTGCTCGTCGTCTCTGCCGAGAATTCGACAGAAATTGCTAGCCTGTTTATTATTTCTGGCATTTTGACTGATGCTTGCTGCTTCACTTCCGCAACCCCATGGAAAGGATCATCCTTCATTCCACGCGCCAGCCATCGTTGAAGTGGGTTGTCTACTGTCTCTCTGTGTGTCTCGTGGGTAGATCCAAAGAGGGGAGTTTGTTGCCCCCAAGGGCGCTGAATCTGAAGGAATATCCCGTCGTCCGACTTCTTGTGCCTGCAAGAGCCAGCTGGCATATGTTCGTTGTCTGCCACGGCCATTATACCGTTACCGCTCGGCGATTAGCCACTGGTCGCCAAAAAATATTGCAATAGCTTTATTAGACTATAGATTAATCCATCAGAAATGAGAGGCAGCGTTGATATCGGAGTCGAAAGAGAGAGACCTGCGGGCAGGCCCTTCACTGCCAGTACGTACAGATCGTGATTGAAAGATGCGCACCACTGCGTAAACTGGATGAGTTACATGGCAGGAAATAATCGGAACATCATGGCTGCCGTATCCTAGCTCATCTTTATATTCCCTCATAAATGGGAAGTGGTAGCCTTCTTGGGTGTTGGGCCATTGGCAGCCTGGCAAGCACCGGGGATCACATCGCCTTGCGGCAGCACATGGCCGCACGAGTCGGATATACTTGGAGATTAGCAATCCGCCTCCTCCATGCAACCAGATTTTGGCCATAGCCAATAACCAAAGTTACTCGATGGTGTAAAGCGGGGACGTTTGAATAGGCTGGGAGCTTCATTGGCTTCATACCGTATCATACAAGTCCCTGTGCAGTTAGTGCGATGCATTCAGATTCTTGACGGCCATTGGGAAAGACTGCAAGCCCCGTGATTTGCGAAGGCTGTGGACGTGCAGCAGAGCGCCCTCACGTGGTATCGGGCTTCAAGAAGCAGGCTACATGTAGGCGTAGCCCCGGGAGGCGGCAGCCTTCTGTCGCTTGACGTGGCTCGTTAATAACCACTCTCCGGTGGCGATATGCATTCAGATTTTTGATGGGCCAATGGGATCATGATCCGGCGAGTAGACAAGCCGTATTATGGTGGGGGTGGGGGATCCTGCAGATGCGTGATGCCCTTAGGCATCGAGAACCTCCAGCTATTGCCCGCATCCATTCTCGATCAGCAGATTGCGGTTTCCTTCCGCTTACATCGCGGTGTGATAAAAGTTCTCTTCGGCTCTGAACCGACCTATCCTTGGCTGCTAGCTGCTATGTGCGCAAGAGTTAACATGGCCGATCCCGCCTGCGAGAACCAGTGGCTGCTGTACAAATCCAGGATCCGCCAGTTATATCTCATTGAGGGCCTGACCTTGAAGGAGCTCGGGGTGGAGATGGAAGCGCGGTATCGATTCCGGGCCACGTATGATCCCCAGACGAGCGTAAAACGTCCTGGATGAGTGCTGATGCGCCACAGAAAAGCCCAGTATGAATTCAAGCTAAAACAATGGAAATTTCGCAAAAATTTACCTCAGCATCTTTGGGAGACCGTTCATGACGAGATTCGCAAACGAAAACTGAGCGGGAAGGCAAGCGAGGTCATCTGTTCTGGCGTGACCCTTTCGTCCAATCAGGTTGAGAAGGCGACCAAGAGAGTTTGCTTTTCTTCTACCGTCGAGAAAGGTCAGTGTGCGGAGCGACCGGGCAATCCACCAGAGGATGTCGACATCTGGGTGCGGACGCCTCCTTCTCATCCCAGCGACTGTACGTGGCCGGACGGCCTTCCTTGGTTCAGCTTTCAAGAGCAATGCATAGAAGGTAATGAATCGCATCGACTTGAGCGCCAATCTTGGCACTAACAAGCCTATAGTGATAGCGAAGCTCGCAGACCCCGACATCCAAGATGCCCCGGTCATGGTCAATGCCGCGTTCCGCCAAGTGCTAGGGGCGCGTAGACAACTGTCAGCAATTCCTTTGCGCCCAGATCTGCAGCAAAATCGTTCCCTCGCTTGCACAGTTCTTAGTAATATCATGCCCGAGAAGTTCCCAGGAGAAAATGTCGTTCGATCGCATGTGCTATGCCACACTGGCCGCCTAGACAACATTCCCGAGATTCTTGAACTGCTTTTCTTTCTCGCCTCCAATAATCTGCCACAGGCGACTTCGTGGTCTAGAGAATTGGATATATTTGTCATCAGCTTGTTTCGGAAAGCAAAGCTCCGTTTCTCTGCCTTGAAATCGCTTGCCGCCTCCCAGGAGCCCTCTGCAAACGCCCTAATCCACCAAGTTTTCGCCAGTGCTGTCAGAGTTGCGGACGTCGAGGTAGTGCACGAGTGTCTACAAATCGGCATCGATCCTAATCACCCCATACTACTAAAGTACTTTGATCCCCGCCCTCGGCGTCTTCCGTCCACGTACCCTTTCTCTCTAGGACATTCAGCTCTGCCTCTGCAGTTGGGCTTTTGCACCGGGAACTTTGACCTCATCAAAGTGTTGATGAGCTGGGATGTCGACGTGGACCGAGTGACTGGCGCGTTTTCTTTGCTGGACTACCTTGTATTTGCTAGCGCGTCAGATGCCATACGTGGCCGAGACTTACTTCGCTCGGTTCTTGACCAGCATCGCCCAACAGATTCGGAATGGATCCGAGCTCTGGGGCACGCCGACCTATGCGGGGACCCCCAAGCTTCACGAGAGTTGCTAGATCTGTGGAAAGATCGAATTAGAACTTCTAAGTCCCTGCAGCAAGAGGCGCTTGTTGCTGCCGTGCGGAGCCAGCACGACGACATGGTGTTGGATCTGCTGAGCAATGGTGTTGATCCGAACTTCGCAACTCGATTGGGAAGGTATCCTCTCTGGGAGGCCATCTATGTTGCCCGGTACGATCTTTTTCAGCTTCTACTAGACCATGGCGCCTCTGTTCAGTCTATTCACCCTGACCAACCAACTCCGCTTCAGTGCGCGGCATACATGGGAGATACCACGGCCATTCAACTTCTTCTCCCAAACGGCGTCGATGTCAACCAGCTAAACTCTAGCAATATCTGCAAACTCGGCCACACTTGGTGTCTTAGAGACTCAATGATCATGGGTAGAACCGCTCTTGAGGCCGCCCTCTATGGCGGCCAGCCGGAGGCGGCAAACCTGCTCCTGGGCCACGGAGCAGAGCTCTTCGGGTCGGAGCTCATCATCGCTATTCAACAACGACTTCCATCCGTTGTCGAAAATCTTCTGAGCCTTGGGCCCTCATTAAGCAACGTCGGGGAAGCCGATGAGACGGCCTTAGAGGCCGCCATTACTACTGGCCAGTTCGAGATCGCCCACTTGATCCTTGCCAACAACGACTCCATTTATGATCCTGGTGCCCTGTGTGCAGCAGTTCATATGGCAATGTTTACAGGAGATTACCATATTGTAGAGAATATCTTGGCCTGTAGGAGCTTCTCAACGGTCCGCGACGAATTGCTAGAGGGAACCGCCCTAGGTATCGCGTCATACCATGGCGACGAGATTCTATTCAACACTCTCCTCGCATACGGCATCAACTCTACAGTCTCTCTGATCCGTAACGATGCGCGACCAATGTGCTCCCACGAAAGCCTTGGTGCCGGGCAAGATAGTCTCGACGGACTGATCAGGCGAGCAGGCGAAGAGTCGGGCTGGTGGCACCCCGGTAGAAGCGACTGGGACTTCCAAGTTGTCGACATCACTACCCCACTAGAGCTCGCAGTCGCAGGGAATCACGAAGGATTGGTTATCAGTCTTATCAATATTGGCTGCGAGCCGACTCCAGCGTGCGTACTGCGGGCCTCGTTCGACGGCTCTGCTCAGTGTCTTGATATTCTCCTTGGTGCAGGGGCAGATATCAACGGTAGACGATTCGATACTGACACGGCTCTACAAGTAGCTGTTCGAAGACAGCACAAAGAGGCTGTGCAACTGCTTCTCGCAGCCGGAGCAGACATCAATGCGGTCCCATCCAGGACAGATGGCGACTTGACCCAAACATTCAACTTCAGCTACGCCTATAGTGCGCGGACGGCCCTCCAGGCAGCTGTTGAGCTAGGCGACCTCGAGCTCATGGAACTTCTACTTGACAACGGGGCCGACATTAATTCCCCGGCGGGCGACGACCGTGGCGCAACCGCCCTGCAACTAGCTGCCATCCAGGGTTTTGTTGGGATTGCCAAGACGCTGCTCCAGAGAGGTGCGGACTGCAATGCACCAGCGGCCAAGCATCACGGAAGGACAGCTCTGCAAGGAGCGGCTGAGCACGGAAGAATTGACATGGTCCAGCTTCTCCTCGACTTTGGCGCCGAAATTTACGGCTCGAGCAGGATGCAATATATACAGGCAGTTCAATTTGCGCTCAAGAATGGCCACTCCGGCGCTGTTCGAATCCTCCGTACGATGGGGGATTGGAGTGAACAGGATGAAGCAATCCTGCTTAGCCTAGATCGACGCGTTCGCGGGAATCCACGCCAGGCGATCAAGCATGACAACATATGGCAGAACGAAGACATAGAAGCGACGGTGAGAGATAGAGACGATACTTCTGAGCAATCTGATGCTGGTTCTTCGGGAGTCGGAAGCTCCTCAACAACCCTAGAACTTTCACCTCGACATGCCGCAGAACTATGGAAATGTCCTGACAGTCCAAGCTCTTCTCTTCCTATTGACACAACTCAAAGTTGCAACGAAACGACTAGATACGACCCGCGTAAAAACGAGGCAGAATTTGTGGCCCAAGTCGTGGCCGAGGAAGACTGGTTTGCTATGTTTGTTAGCTTTCCTGAGGATTCTTAATGTGTTAATGTTCTTATCTCTTAATTTGGGAATGTAACCATGCGGTTATAAAGCCCTTATACGTTGACGACATATTTATATGTATTGATAAAGAGCAAACTACCTATCTACACTTTCTCGGTTGAGCCAATACAAGGTGAGCCGGAGGAGTAGGTAGGTAGTAAGGCATATGCTTTGCCCGCAAACTACCTAATACAATAAGCGAGATTGACATATACACAGAAAAGAGGTACAGATACTACCGGATGAAATAGTGTTCAAGGTAGGGCTCACTTGTTCAAGTATTGTTTTCGGCATTTCGCAGATGGAGAGAAGACTGTTGCAGGTTTCTCCGAGTCAAGAGTATGGCAGTATCATTCTCATCTCAATTTCTAGTCAATAACTAACGCGGGCGCTGCCCTCTCACTATCCATAACGGACCTCTCCTGTCCCCTCTCTGAACCAGTCATCCTGCCGCATCTCGTCTGGGGAGGCATAGTTGATAATAGTACTTTTAGTTGTCGTATAGGCATTGTACGCATCCACGCCGTTCTCGCTGCCTACGCCGCTCGCGCTCTTGGCACCACCCCAGGGGCTGCTTGGGTCGTTGCGGTGGTGTGTGTTGACCCACACGATGCCGGCATCGATCTGCTCGGCCGCCCGGTGCGCCTGCGACAAATCATTAGTCCAGATAGCAGCCCCTAGGCCGAACTCAGAATCGTTCGCCAGCGCAATAGCCTCCTCCTCGGTGGCGAAAGGCACCACGATGATGACGGGCCCGAATGCTTCCTTCCGCCATATCGAGCTCTGCGTCACCTCGGCGGCGCCGGACTGAGCCACCAGGAGGGTTGGCGGGTAAAAGTATCCCTTGTCGAATGAAAAACCATCCAGCTGGCTGGTCCCTAAGAGGCGCTCGCCGCCTCGGACGCATGTGAGCGAAGGCACCGCCTTGGCTTCCGTCACAAGAGTGTGCACATTGTCAAGTTGCCGCTGTGATATCAATGGACCCATCATGGAGTCGGCATTCTTAGGGGAGCCCATGCGGCGCGCGATCGAGTCGACCTTGGTTGTGAGTTGCTCGACAACCTCGCTTAGCACAGACTGCTGCACAATGATGCGAGTGGCAGCCACGCAAGTCTGGCCGCTCGCGACGAAGGAGCCAAAGGCAATACCGTTTACAGCGGCCACAACATCGGCCTTCTCGAAGACGACCAACGGTGCCTTGCCGCCCAGCTCCGCCGTGTATTTGGCTAGGTTTCCGCCCACGATCTGGCCGATCGCCCTGCCCGCTACGGTGCCGCCCGTGACATCGACCTTGCGCACTAGGGGGTGGCTCACGAGTGCCTTGCCCGTCGTCACACCGAGACCCGGCAGCACGCTCAGGACACCATCAGGTAGGCCCGCCTCTTTGAGGATCCCGCCGAGCATGAGGCTCGTGATGGGCGTCAGCTCGCTCGGCTTGAGCACCACACTGTTGCCGGCTGCCAGGGCGGGCGCTAGCTTCTTGACGGCAATGAGCAGCGGGTGGTTGAAGGGGGTGATTTGCACGACCACGCCCAGCGGGCGCCGGTCGATCCAGTTATGCAGCTTGCCGGTGGTGGGCAGCACAGCGCGCTCCTCGGTGCGCAGGTGCGCAGCGTAGTAGCGGAACCAGCGCACTAGGGATGGGACCTGCGCGTTCATCTCGCGGATGGCCCGGCCCGTCTGCTGGACCTCAACCGCGATGAGACCGGGCAGCCGCGCGACCAGGAGGTCGGCGGCACGGTCGAGCACGTCGGCGCGCGTATGCCGTGGCGCACGGGACCACGTCCCGGCTTGGAAAGCGGCGTGGCCGGCTTCGACGGCTTGTGCAACATCCTCGTCGGACGCAGCATGGCAGCTGCGGGTGAGGCAGGGTGTTAGGAACCTGTAGGTCAGGATTGGCGGAGGCCGGGAACTCACTGGGCAAAGACTTCACCGGTAGCGGGATCCTCAACGGGGATTCTGCCGCAAGCATTAGCAGGATGCGAATGAAAAACGATGACATTCAAGAAAGAACACGCCAGGATGGGATCCCCACTCACAATTCGCCGCCGCCGGCCTTCTCGTCGCCCCCAATCCATAGCTTATAGCTAGCTGCCATATGGTGTGATGTACGTCGTCGAGACGATCGACAGTGGCTAATCTCAGCAGGAAGCTAGAAGCACAGTAGCCGCCGGGAGGAGCCTTCGCCTCGGCTTGGCTGCGCGTCGCGTGTATTCTGGAGCCTCTTGGGAGTTTCAATCTGCGTCAAATGCCGCTAGTTGTTGTGGCAGGACTAGGCACCGAAGCAACTCCGGACGAATGAGGCAATACGCAGCGCCGTTACCCAGGTCCGCGCTGATGCGGGGAAAGGTCCCTGAGTCGCATATGATTTTCAATCTGCAGGGCCACGAGTCGGAGTGGGGCTTTGCTGGCTCTCCCGGAGCCGGCCGGAGCTGTGGAGCCTAAAGTTCGGGGGACTCAATGGAATTTTGGATTGTTTCTTGAGCCCTGCCCTGAGAACAAGGACCCTAGCTTTACACAGGTCTACCCCTGCCCCAACTGAGAACAGCCTGGCAAAATAGCTGGGGACTTTGTTACAGTTCCTGCAGCTTCCTATCTTTCCGCCTTGCCATGTCTAAGTTGAGGGCCAAGCCACTGAGTGCAGACCAAAATCGCGGGCCTGCCGGCAACTAAGCACAGAGACCCCTGCATTCCAGGAACCGAGAGAGGGGCAAAGGACGAAGACACGAGATTACAACCCTGTACGTATGCACCGTACCACAACCCGGGAGCCTGGAACTGCGCTCGGTATCATCGGTACCAACCAAAGCTTTGCACCTCTTGGCCAAAGAGGTAGTTGGACCATTGTTTCTTTGTAGTTGATAAATGAAGCCCTGCCCTTGGAGTTTGGCGAATTACAGCCAAAGCCGAGATCCTAGCTCACGGTGTTGTGCTGACTGGCTAGCCGAGATGCCGATACTGTGGAGAGCCTGTCCAACCAATCATTGCCCCAGTTCTGAGTAGTTTTGGGGCATTGCTGGTATTACTAGTCGTAACGTATTCCTAGTCGTCGTCTCGAAAGGATTGATCGATGTGCATGGATGCCGTCATGAGGTGCTTCTAATCGGCCGTTGTTCGCGCCGGTAGCATGTATATATAAAAATTGTGTCGTCAAGCCTCGAACAATCCCAAGTCTCCACGTTTAACACAATATCTACTGCGGTTGTGTGATCACTTTGACCAGTCTATCCAAGATGCCGAGCATGAATAGCTGGTACTATCGATTCCTCGAGAATTATGTATATGTCCGCCCGAGCCCGCCGCCGCGGAAGCGCACCAAGCCTATGGAGGTGCTGTGTGTCGGGATGCCTCGCTCCGGGACTGAATCCCTCCAAATTGCCCTCCTGAAGCTTGGCTATGACTACACGTTGCATGGATGGGATCTCATTCACGAGGAACCAAACTATGCCCAGGAGTGGGTTAAGTTGTGTCGCAAAAAGTAAGTCTCCCCTATGCTACTCGCCGACGAACAAAGCTCACCTCCCCCACTGGAAGATGGTTTGGCCCGCTGGACGGCGGATCCCCCTTCACGGCGGAGGAATTTGACGCAGTACTCGGGCACTCAGTCGCCGTGACAGACGCTGCCGCATCCGTCTTCGCGGCCGAGCTCATCGCGGCCTATCCCGATGCCAAAGTCGTCCTCAACTACCGCAATGACCTGGATGCGTGGCATCGAAGTGCCACACAAACGATTGTCAAAGTCAACAAGGGCTGGGGAATTTATCTGCTTGCTGGCCTCAGTGGACAGATCTTCTGGTCTTGGCAGCTGTATATTCGACTTATGTGGCCGGGCCTGTTCCGGGCTCTGGACGGCGACATCGAGACTGGCATGTCACGGAACGGGAAGTGGGTTTACCGCGGTACGCGTCCTGACTGACATCACATCTAACCTGCACCGCTGACTCATTTGTTGCAGAGCATTGTAACATGATCCGTGGCCTCGTGCCCAAAGAACGGTTACTGGAGTGGAAGGTCGAAGATGGCTGGGAGCCTCTGTGCGAGTTCCTCGGAAAACCCGTCCCCGATGAGCCATTCCCGCATGTCAACGCGACGTCGGGCTGGAAGGACCAGGAGGCCAGGATAGCTAGGCGAGGGTTGACAGATGCGGTGCAAAATTTGGGCGTTATATTCGCGGTCTTAGGAGGGGCAGTGGCCATCTCTTACCAATTTCTGATTCGATAAAACTTCCTACCTGGGCTACTTATATAGACCCTGACCTTCGTTCCAAAAGCAGCTCGCTCGTGCACCAATAAAATGCGGTTTCAGCCTCGCTGCATAAATGCACACGCAGCCGTTCTGCCTGACCGGGTACACGAGGATTTCAATTTGCGCGTGGAAGTATGACATGTGCAAGATCTTGCTTGATACACAGCCTTTATCGCCACACAATCAGTCGAGGAAGATCTGTAACGAACCTAAAACTTGTTCCTCCTAGTGTAACAAAAGATGCACCTAGCTCAGATTATAGTCGCGGGCGATAGCCATTTGCCAGTCAATAGTGCTCGAGCAGCTGTGAAGCAAACACCACCGAGAAATACTGAACCAGTCATCAGTCCAGCTAGAGCCCGAGCGCCAATACTATCCAGCAAGATGGCACCCAGCGGGATGGTCAACAGGACTGCGAAGCTGACCAAAAAAGTCATGGTTCCTGCCTCAATTTAGCGCTAGCCAGACAAAGAGTTAATAGGCCTGCATTTACCATAGTATCTGCCGTAATCTTTTGCCGCACATGTTTTGCCCATGCATACTGGAGGGATCGACAGGAACGACCCAGAGCCAAATCCCCATAGAGCCGCGAAGACCCATAGGGCAATCCTTGACTTCTCCGCCAAGGGGATAAACAAAGATACCATGGCGATAATAGCAAACGAATTTGTCATGAATAGAACGTTAAAGGGTCCGATAACGTCGGAAATCAACCCAGGCAAGGCGCGTCCTAGGAATGAGCCAGCGCCAAGGACTGTAATGAGGATATAGGCGTCTTCAGGTGCAAACCCGACGTGTATAGCAACCGTTGGGAGCAATCCGGAAATCCCAAATATGGCGAACTCCAGCAGAAATGAGCCTGCAGATACGAAGGCAAACGTCGGAGACCGAAACGCGGAAAAGTCGAGGACGGTCTCGCTCTGCGCTGATAAATGAGGGGTTGGCAGATTGACAGTGAGCCGACGGTACGGCATGAAACAGAAGAGACCAGAAGCGGTGATTCCCGCGATCGTGAACGCCAGGATTCTCATCGACCATTGCCACCCGAGCATCGGCAAAGTGGACCGAAGCATGATAGGGAAGATAATGGAGCCGATAGCGGAGCCGGTCAGTGAGAGCCCCATCGCGGAACCACGGCGGCGGTGAAACAGCTTCGCAACGACGGACATGGCAATGGTGCCCATCGCAGCACCGCCGAGCGCTCCAAGGACCCCCAGGGTGAGCATGAAATGCCAGTATGTCTTGCACTCCGCAGCGAGGAGGAACGAGGCAACCGTGATCGCCATGCCGATAGGAGCGACAACCATAGGCCCGTTGTAATCGCAGATTGGCCCTATCAGGATGTTGAAGAAGTAGCTTAGGAACAAGTACATGCCAGAAATCCAGCCAACGTTACCGGCGGAGTACTCTTGGAGCTGGTTTAGTTGGAGGTAGGACTGCACTGTTCCGATCGACTGCATGAAGCCTAGACGCGCTCAATTATTCTCCTCGGATAGCTTTGAACAAAAAGCGGGAAGTAGGCACCTACCATAGGAAGGCACAACGAACATAAAGGCACCCAAAACACATAGCCAAGCTTGGAACTTATCCTCGATGTCCGGAGAAGAATCTCCTGCTGTAGCTTCTCCGACGTTATGCTCGCCGCCGTCGTCCACAATGAGCGGAACCCGCCTCCGGGGTTCTCTAGGCGGGAAGTCTTGAACCTGATTCATTATAGCAGAGATATAACATCTGTGTAGATATGATGAAGAGTAAAGAGTGAGCTGGTGAATTAAACGGAAAAGTCTTCGAAACAGCGAGGACGGAGTAGCCCCGCACAGCGTACCGAAGGAGGGTGGAGCAAAGATAACAGTAGTGCCATACTTCAGCTAGTGTAAATAGGCACTCAGCTACAGTGAAAGGCGAAATAGGTGTCGCCAGTTTGTAGTTAACTAATTAAATTTTTTAAAGGTCCACTTGCTGATACCTACGGCTTACACCGCCCCACCCAGGTGTGTTGAAAAGGTACTGTCATTTACTGCTATAACAGAGAGCACAGACTAGATCAGCCGTTTGCGGTGCCTACATACTGAGCCTTGGTTGTTTCAAGTGTAGTGTTTGAGTGAGTTGTGCTTCAATTTCCGGCTCACGTCAACGATACCATGCAAACTATCTGCGCGCCACCAGTAAGGTGAAATAGGCACCCAAGTTCTGGCCTAGATATTTAAGTATATGATGTACGCTCCCTTGAACCTCTTCTCTGAGCTTTTCTCACTGTGCTTATGTCCACCGTTTCTCGCAAAAATTCTAACAGAAGATACTGCAATAACCAAACGCTTTCCATAAAAGTACCTTATAGTAGCTATGTAGATTGTATCGCAAGGTAGTGCCTATATCAAAGACATACATACGATCCAGTAGCCTAGTATATATAGACCTGGCTGTTTTCTAACGATTCCATGCCTCTAGAGTCGCTACAGAAGAAAGAGTATCTGGGTGGTGTTGGCCCAGAATCCGCTGGCGGGCTCGGACACAGCTCTCCATCAATACCAACGCATCTCGATGTCGACCTAGACTCTCCAAAGTAGAAGCCAGGTTGGCCATACTGGTCAACGTTTTGGGATGGTCAGCCCCAAGCTTGGCTTTACGGGTCTCCAGTACCTCCACATCTAGCCTCTCAGCGTCGTCCCACCGGCCCTGGTTCCTATATGTCGATGCCAGGTTGGCCATACTGGTCAACGTATCAGGATG